>OX460926.1:1832737-2042819 GCA_949788335.1 Salpingus planirostris | reverse complement strand
GTCAGAATTGCGAGTTTGAAAGTCGGAACTTGGCGTTTGGAACTCGGAATTCCCATTTTGACGGTCGCAAATTGGAGTTTGAAGTCGGAATTCCGAGTTTGGAAAGTTGGAATTTTGGGTTTCAAGTCGGAATTTTGAGTTGGAAGTCTGAATACCGAGTTTGATTTTTGAAAATCTGAACTCGGAGTTATAAGTCTCAATTTTAAGTTTGGGAAACTGAAATTCGGCTTTGAAGTCGGGAATCCGAGGTTGGGATTTCCTTCAAATGTGAAAGTCGCAACTCGCAGTTTTAAAGTCGCGACTCGGAGTCTGAAGTCAGTGAAGTCGGAAATCCGAGTTGGAAACTCGGAATGCCGTGCTCGAGGTTGGAATTCCGAGTTTGATAGTAGGAATTTTTAATTTGAACGTCTGAATTCCGACTTTGAAGCCAGAAATCTGGGATTAAAATTGGAATTCCGGCTTGAGAAGTACGAATTCCGAGTTTGAAAATTGGAACTTTGAATTTTTACGTCTGAATTTTGATTTTGAAGTGAGGAATCCGAGTTTATAGTCGGAATTCCGGGTTTGAAAGTAAGAATTCCAAGTTACAAAGTCTGAAATCCGACTTTGAAGTCGGAATTCCTGGTTTATTGAGATACAGGATTTATTAAAATTAAAAATAGAGGTATGTCTCTTATAATGCCTAAGGCCTAAGGCACAATATTTCAGTCGCAGTATAAAAATCTTCATGTCTTCAGCTAAGTTAAGGCCCATTACATTTACCTTCAGTTATCCTCTTGTTGGCTAATTGGGAACTCTTAGTCTTAGACTGTGACACTTCTGGTTAAAAATGGTTAATAATGAAGGGTCACATTAAAAGTTCCAGTTAGCTAATCAGATGTTTTACTAGAGATGAAAATAACTGGGCACTTAAGGCCGGTTTATCTGTTTCCAGCACTAGAAATTATGGTTTTTTTTCGGCAAAATAAACTTGCTCAAGTGCATTGCAGTCCCTCAAAAATAGGTGTGTTAGAATAAATTATTACTAAAACATGCAGGGTTTTCTTAGGTAAGATGCCCGCTCGAATTTTTCCTCAAAGTGCGAGGGGTTAATCACTTAGGCCCAGTATTTCCACCTATGGTTAACCCCCAGATTAGCTAACTGTAACTTTGAATGTAAGCCTTTATCATTCATTTTAACCGGAATTGTCACAGTCTAAGGTTCCAGTTAGCTAACTGGAGGATAACCATAGGTGGAAATACTGGGGCATTAGCAATTTTGGTATACTGGAATCAGCAAATTTGGTAATTTTCCGCCAAATTTTTGGCGAATTTGTCAAATTATTGGCAAATTATTAGTAACTTTAGCAAATCATTGGCAAATTTGGCAAATTAGTAATATGGTGTAGGTACACAAATTAGGGGCAGTGCGATTTTACCCTAGCGCTGCCGTTTTGTAAATTCTCACAGGAAATCATAATTTTTAAAAGATGATACCGCCAGTAAGTAAGCGACATTTTCGACAGTGTAAAAAATTAAATTACATCATTAAATTAAAAATTGTGTCAAAAATCCTGCAGAAACTTTCGAAAGTCGACTTTAAATCTGAAATACGCTCGGTCTCTATACAGGAAGTGTAGCCTAAAGTCTTCAAATGAGCCCCCACTAACCTTTTTACCTCTTTTAATGCTTAAGAATATAGCGGATTAATTAGAGCCAAACATAGTCTACTGAAACATGTTGATTGAAAGCCGGAAAAAAATTAAACAGAAGGCCATAGAGCAAAACGAAAACTTTCAAAACCCATCAATAACACTTTTGGTCCAAGTAGTAGGTACTCTAGTTCGAAAATATTGACTAAACCACTTGAACTTCAATAATTTTACAGTGTTTTGAATAAAAGCTCTCGATTCGCTCTATTTGAAACTTTTCCTATTTTCAATCGACCACGTTTTGCTCCAATTGATTCGCTGACATTAAAAATAAACCTACGAAAGCCAACACTTCAGGCAACATAATTATTGAACCATTTTCCACTCGACCGTTGGTATAGTTTAGCGAAAAATTCAAGCGGGCATCTTACCAGAACCAGAACAATCTTGGATACCTAGTTAGATTTTGCAGTTTCATAAAGTTTAATCTTAAAATTGATCTTCTCCGTCCATCAAGAGCAATTCGGAAGAGTTCCAAATGAACACGGACAACTTCATCAAGTTCCTCGAGCGAAGCTGTCTGACGGCCGAGCAGATCGCCTACCGGAACCGGAACCGCCCCTGCTTCCGGAACATCCAGAACCTGTGCATCCGCACCCGTTCCGAGATCTTGAAGCCGCGCACTACCATCAGCAACATCCACTCGCAGGGCATCCCGTGGGCGACCAAGGACTTTATCTACGCGTTCGTCCGCCTGACCAACTGCTGGCACATTTTGAAGGGCTACTGGGAGAACCGGGACGGATCGGCCTTGGGCAAGATCGAGAAGGAATTGGGGCCCGGATTCAAGGCTTGCTACGTGAGGTGGGAGAAGGAGACGGTTGAATTGGCCACTGAACTGACGAGGATCTTTTACAATTTGGACGTGAACCAGAGCAATCCGGGACCGGCGACTGTCAGTAGCAGTGCTAGTGTGCACACTGCGAACAATCTGGTGCCACCTCAGGTGATTAGAAGCTTAAATTTTTGCTTTGGCTTTACGCGGTTTATGATTGAGTACTGAGTGGAAATTATGTCCATTCATAGAAATCGTTTCTGTTGAAGTTGACTCATGTGTCTGAACGAAGTGTCAAGTTCAAAGTTCTATGGTCTACTCAGAATTATCAGAAAGAAAGGCTTGATTGAACTTTGACTATACATACATTCAAATTGGGTGTCTATAGGGTCAAGCTGTAGAGGAGATTCATAGTGTTTGGAGTTTAGAACCATTAGATATGCGCTATGGCGGAATTTATTTGACACATCTAGCCCAAAAGTTAAAACATCAGTTTATGCTTTTATGGTGGTTTTCGGAGATGATCTTCTTTTGTATCTTTCAGGGGTATATTATATTATTAGTATCAAGTATAGTCTATTCAAGATAAATTGAACATCACGTGACCCCAAAGTACCTGACAAATACCTGTCATTAATCAATGGTCATCAATGTTTTTCATTTAAATTTTGCTAAGCAACTTAGGTCACGTGATGTTCAGTTTATCTTGAATATACTATACAGTGCGCGTCTAAAGTGTCCCCCCCCCCCTAGAAAATTTTGAACGGGTAGAAATTTTTGAAATCGCTCGGATAGGTCGATTTTTATTTTCAATGAAGCATCTTTTCACGCAATTCTTGTTTCTCTAACATTTCCGGTTTGACCGGAAATGACCGTAACTTATTTTTTTATAAATGGACACACCTGACTTTTTTTGCATTTTCGGATTCTACGATTTTTTCTAGGTAAGAAAATATGATCACCGCTCAAAATTTTTGACATTTTCCACCCCGCGTGTGATCGGCCATTTTGAAAACGACTGAAATTTTCGAAAAACGCTCGGACCCGTCGATCTTGTTTCCCAATTCTGCATCGATTCCAGCAATTCTCATCCCTGTATCACTTCCGATTTGACCGCAAATGACCGTCAGACGCGCACTGTATATTATATTCGACGATTCTAAAGTCATTCTGTTTTCACCTTGCTTCATAATTTTCTAAGAACAACGAGAAAATCCAGTTCTGCTTGCTGTTCCCTCGAGTCTCGAGTAGGTAAATATACACATTGGTTCATTTCCATTCCTCATTTTCGGTTTCCTTGCTAAAATGATGTTCTACAGAACTCCCTTCTTCCACTTCTTCTTCTTCTTCATCATCGTCTTCTTCTTCTTCTCCTTCTTCTTCTTCTTCATCCTCTTCTTCTCCTCCTTCTTCTTCTTCTTCTTTTTCTTATTCTTCTTCTTCTTCTTCTCTTCCTTCTTCGTCGTCTTCTTCTTCTTCTTCTTCTTCTTCTCCTTCTTCTTCTTCTTTTTCTCCTTTTTCTCCTTCTTCTTCTTCTTCTTCTTCTTCTTCTTCTTTTTCTTCTTCTTCTTCTTCTTCTTCTTCTTCTTCTTCTTCTTCTTCTTCTTCTTCTTCTTCTTCTTTTTCTTCTTCTTCTTCTTCTTCTTCTTCTTCTGGAGGATCTTGTTTTCTTCCAGATGCCAGGTAATCATAAAAAGAGCTGACATCCTAATGCCTCGTTAATTAGAAACATTTTGATTCACTTATAAACAAACACGATCAAAAACTTTTAAATTTGTTATAGCGAAAATCCAAAAATTAACTGACTGAGGTGCATGATACACAGTATGTCCACGGATGGGGTTTAAAAGAGGAAAAAAAATTTTATTTCTGATTTGTATAAAACGAAAAAAGTCAGGTAGATTTCGAAATTTCTTTAGGCCTGATGTTTTAAGGTTGATCTTTAGTGGGCGTATCTATGTGGACGAATTTGAGACTTCTGCGCAAGTTCTAAGCACAATGAATCCCCTCTACCGAAAAAGTTAAATCGACGGAACCTTTGATAACCTCTGCGATAACCAGAGATTTACTGACCAAAAGTTTTCAATTTCGATTTCATTTCTGTCAAGGTGAACCTTTTGAAAGCCCCTGCTGACGACAGTGCCAGCAAGAAAACGCTGGCGCCCTCTACAGTGACCAGTTCCAGCAGTAACGCAACGATCGTAGTACCGACCAGTCTGTCAACCGCCAGCATTTCGGCCAAAAACGTCAGAGGCATTTTGCATTTACCCTCCTCTACGTCGGCCGTTGCCAATAACAACAACAACAACAGCACGGAAACGGTCGACCAGGCCAACCAGACATGCTCCGGCGATTTCTGCGGCAAAAGCGACGCAGAAATCGACACTGACGACGAAAACGGCAACGTCTACATGAAGCCCGGCAGTTACCGGGTGCCGAAAAAGTACAAAAACAAAGAGTCCTTGGCAACCACCAACAACAAAAGCAGCTCGCCTAGAGTCATAGAGTTTTTGGAGACTGCGCAGAACATTTCGAAAGGATTGGAGGCGGCAAACGACAAGTACTGGGTAAAAGTGAAGACGTCGTTGGCGCGTAAAGGCGCCGAACCAGCGAAACTCCACCAGGCCGACGACATTTTGGTGCCAGACGGGGAAAATGCGTCTGAGGCGTTTTTCAACGTGCACGAGTGGCTGTCGAACAGCAACTTCTCGGATTACGCCGAAAGGTCGAGCACTTCGACTTCGCCCCCGAAATGCGGGGGAGTTTCGTGTTTTCCCGACCTTTTGGACGAAGTTGCAACCAATTTGGATACCGATAAGAGCGGTAATTCGATTTCGCATAAGAAATCTAGGTGTCTGAATAATAACAACAACAACGGGAAGTCTTTGGAGCAAATCACCTCTCGTACTTATCGGAGGAAGACTGATTTGAGTAATGTGGTTTACGAGACGAAGGGCGGGGGGTTAACTAAAAGGGGTAAAAATGTTTTGGAGAAGATCGTGGCAGATTTGAGAGCGACGGAATTGGTGGGAACTCTGCACGATTGCGTTTTATTGGTTTGATTTGTCCTTTATGATTTTCCGTTTGATTTGATTGGTGAAGTTTTATAGGATTGCGTTAGTTTGGATTCGATTTTGAAAAATCTCAATCGCGACGTTTACCGTTACGTTTGTGAAGTCGTTAGAGATTTGCGGATTGTCGCCAACAACGCCAATCAACATTTCAAGGTAAAACCAAACCTCTTCCTAATCTTAATTATGTTCTGTTGGGGATTTTCGGTTTATCTAACAGTGTAACCAATTGGGTTTTAGTGACAAAAGTGTTAGCAAAACAATCAAGTAGGTAGGTAACTGGTTTTGAGTTTGGTTTGGATTTTTGACAGTTGATTTGGTTTTATTCCTGATTAAATATTGAATTCAATCAGTTCTAGAGTTAGTTCCTCGCGAGAAATTTTGTTCGAACTATCCAAAAGTCTTATTGTTCAAGCGGGACATGAAACTTTGTGAAAGTTAGGTTATGATTCAGTTACATTTGACAGTTTTGTCACCAAAAAATCAGGAATGGCCAGCCTGGAAAATCAACGAAAATCCCCTTCAGACAGAGCATCCTATTTCTTTCTAGACTATTGCTATCCCCAAAAGGACTTATGATTATCCATTCACGAATAGAAAATATTGATTATTTTTCATAGGGTTGTGAAGTTACAGAGGAACAAGTGAAAGCGTTTCTACGGAAACTGGATTCGTGTCTGGGCGAATATTTCGCCAATTACGATTTCGGTGGAATCGTCGGAGCCAGAGGCGAAAAAGTCGGTAAATTGATGATGAAGTCGAAGAAGTCGATATCCGATGGTGACTGTGATCATTTGAAAAATTCAAATTGATCTTTTCCTATTAAATAAGTTCAAATTTACGTGTTGAAGATAATTCCAAAAACAATATTTAAATTTAAATGTGAAAAAATTATTCATATTATTATTGTTATTGTTTTGAAAAAAAATTACCGTTTATTATCATGATAATTACTTAATTCATTGCTTGTTTCTTCTTATAATGCCGAAAGTAAAAAATAATTACAGTAATAATCGTACAAGTTGTTTCAATTAGGTACAACACAATATCTGAAAGCGATAAAATCCATCTAATCGACTAAAATTACAGGTGACAGTTCTTTGACACATGACAGATCAATGACAGGAGGATAACTGGATCTTTTCTCTTCTGTCATCGCTTTATGATGGCTTTGTAAGAAATATGAAAAGAGTAATTTATCGATCGCTCAACTTCCAGTCCATAATATTACTCCCTAAATACTCGAAAACATTCAAAAGTGAGGTTATGGGTGTCTGAAGTGTCTGTTTCACTTAAACTAGAGACTTTATCTTTGAGTTTGATGAACCGGAAATATCACCTTCCTTCTTCCATCGAGTCTCGACCCTAGTAGCACACAAACGTTTGTTAAATATTTCGAATGTAACTTATCCATACGATGAAACGACATATCATATAGAGTGATACCATATACTGGCAACTTTATTTTACATTGTAAACGAACATTTCTTGAATATTGTCGTCATAACATTTTAAGAATATTATAATATAATGTCTTAATAGCATTTGAATTGAAATATTTCTGAACATATATTTATTCAATATGGATATAAAATATATTAATATAAACGGTTAAAAGGTACCACCGGCTTAGGTCCACTTTTGCATAATGTCTCATACAACCAGTGCACAACGACCCAATAGTTTTGGGCCTTTGGTAGATGTTTCCAGAGTCCTTATGGCCTATCGACCATCCGTTTCGGTGACATATTTTAATTTTCTTAAAAGCACGCCTTTAAAGCAATGAAAGCATACAACGTCAGCGACATATAACTATAGCGCCATCTACTGTTTGTTTTGTCTCTATATCAATTAAACACATTTTTCAAATATTCCATAAATCATTTACGTTTTCGAATTGATGGCACTTTGTCATGATTTAATAGTGATAATAATAATACTAATAATGATAATTTAAAATGAGCTAATTAAAATGTCAGAAGATGTATACAGTATGTCCACGGATGGGGTTTAAAAGAGGAAAAAATTTTTTATTTCTGATTTTACAGAAAAAATTATTCTTGATAAAATCGCCTGCTTGCTCTCAAACCTCTAAAACCCATTTCGTTTTCATTTCAACATGAACAGTTATTTTTTTATTGAATTTTATTTGAAAATTTTGGACTTAGAAATATTTTCATCCAAAATTAATAGAAGTACCAGTAAGTGAAACCATGGTGCGAAACCTTGTAACAGTCACTGTCAGAGTGTCAGCATTGTTCGAATATGAGATTTGGAGAGGGGTTCATCTATGAATTTTAGTTTTTTCCTATTTTATTTCATATTTTCATGTAATCCTGGACAATAAGTAGGGCGCCAGGGTCACACCGTAATTGGTACCGATTTAATATCGATTTAGCATCGCATTTATTATCTTCGCTATCAGTATTTTCTCCATTTGTCAAAGTTCTGACATTCTGACGGGTGCTTGTGCTGGTGATGACTGACTGTTGTCAACTTCTGCGCCATGGTTTCGCTTACTGGTACTTCTATTAATGCTGGATAAAAATATTTCTAAGTCCAAAATTTTCAAATAAAATTCAATAAAAAAATAACTGTTCATGTTGAAATAAAAACGAAATGGGTTTTAGAGGTTTGAGAGCAAGCAGGCGATTTTATCAAGAATAATTTTTTCTGTAAAATCAGAAATAAAAATTTTTTTCCTCTTTTAAACCCCATCCGTTGACATACTGTATTTGAAAAATATTTCAAATTCAATATATCAATGAAGAACTTACTCGAATGTTGAATATACGTTTCATGATAATTTTTTTATTCATATGGTTTCAGAAATATCTCTTCAATATTCCAGTTGTAACATATATTTTGCCATTTTAAATGAATATTAAATAAATCTTGGCGAAGTGATGTATACTCGACATTGTTTTTTATATGTTCTTTAGACATTTATCTCCACAATATGCAACTTTCAACATTTATGTTATATTTAGGCAATGTTTTGTTTCAAGATTTAGTGTCAACACAAGTTCAATATTTATGAAATGTTGACTTTAAGTTGATATTTATATATTTTAAACAGAATATTTTTGGAATATCGATCTTAGGTATTATTAGTTTTTCAACATATGAATCTAAGATCAATGTTAAATCAATATTTAAACAATATTTGGTGCTACTAGGGGAGTTTAACAACGTGAATGATCACGAACATTATTCGCATTACAACGAGGCGATTAAATTTGCGTGCTCTCCTGATTGAGCATTTCGTCTCGATCGTTATTCTTCCTCTCGCCCGCGTCGTTTGCGAAGCATTTGTCCTGCATCATCTGCCTCTCCCTCTCGACCTCCCACAGGTAGGGGTCCTTTTTGAGAGTGACGCACAAAAAGGCGCTGGCCAGGATCCCCATGAGGACGAACAGGATCAAAATGCCGAAGCCGATGACGAAAGTCAGCGTGTTGTCGCTCTGGTTGTCGTCGTTTAACACCAGGGGGCGCGTCGCGTTGGCGACGAGGGTCGCGTTTACCGGCTCCCCCATTTCGTTCGGCTAAATCCGGAATCTGGAATCAAATGCCTAATTAGGTAACTAAAATCTAGTTAATTAATAGTGAGTAGGGAATAAAGGAGCCTATGATTATGACGTCCTTTGAGAGGGTGGAAACTCAATCGCGAGGCTAAATCTGAGCTATTGTTATATTGCGAAGCCTTTGGATTAATTTTTTGATGCTTTTGATTCGGTAAATTAACGCATTTGATGCGCGACAAGGGAGGGTATTAATTACGTACACAATGGGGTACGGAATTTGTTTGTTTCGACCTTTTTCCACTCGCTTTAATTAAAAATAATGGAAATTTATTTGTGCGAGAATGTTTTTCTTTCCCTTTTTCCACTCAATTAACTTTTTCAGGGGTTTCTCTCCAACCGAGGGTGGTCTGCTTAATTTAATTCGATAATGTGATTTACGTGGTTCGACACACGAATCGTTATAATTAAGAAAAGGTGAATATTTGAAATTATGGAAAGAGAGCTCATGCAATATTTAGTGGCGTCCAACTGTCAGATCGGTGGGCGGGGTCAGCGATTTCCGCCAATCAACGCGCGTTTCGCCATCAAATACTGCAAGAGCTCTGTTATTTCATCCATAAATGCCACAAATCGATTGGGACGAACGTGAAATAAAAAATCACGACGAATAAAAGTCAAGTTTTTTCCACCAGCAGTTGTGTGCTGTTGTTTCAAGTTCTAGAAAAATTATAATTGGCGGTAATCGGTGCTCCTCTTTTCTTTCCTGATTGAATTCGGAGGCGGGAAAAACAGACGGGATCGTGGAAAAGCTTTCAAAGTGATCTAATTATCGGCGTACTTCTGCCACGTCCTGCGTCCACATTCGTATCCAGCCGTGTTTTCCAGTTCAAACTTATTTACCAAACAAACTATCGTGGGTAATTGCGTACGAGTAGGATGAATTCGTGCTTTTACTCGAGCTCGTTTCGTTATATTTCTGTTTCCTGGGTAAGTAAAGCGAAACGAGCTAAATGAAACCGAATCTCAATTAAGTTTTTTGCTTACCCGCTGTTAGATGGACTTTTTACTCTGATTTTATTACGCGATAATTCCCCCGAGTATGAACCCAGACGAGTGGAATATTATCTTGTTGGTTTTTCTGTTGAATTATAAAGTGAGAGTGATGTGAAATGAAATAAACAACAACAAGAACAACGTCGGTGTTGTTTTTCTTCAAAATATTGTGTTTCTTCCTTCCACTAGGCTTGAGATTGAAATAATTTTTTTGAAAAACCCTGAGAAATTTGTTATAATGTCAATGAAACGCAATAGAGTTCGAAAAATGGCATCATTATAAAAAAGTACTTGATACATGGTTTTCATTTAAGTCCGGTCCTCACGTGACCTACCTAAAGTATGCAATCCAACTTACATCATTGGCGTAACAAGCAGATTCCGTGAACTATAATGTTTCAATAAATTCCTCTCACAAATAAAATCGGAAATTGACAAATCAAACCATTAAAACTAAAGAACACTGTTGGTTTTTGAGCAATCAATGGTATGAGACCTAAAGCACTCAAAATCTTCCGTCTGACAGACACTGACAAATTATCGAAATATTCGAAAAATGACGCCACCGGTGACTTTGACACAAATATAACTAAAAGCAACCCAAAAACTACCCATATCCACAAATATGTATGACAAGTTGCCTAACTAATGGTCACGTGGGGACCTGGCATTAACGAAAGCCCTGTATTTTCGATTTGATCCAAACTTTTTTCTATTTTCGGTTTATTAAATCGAGTGTAAAACTCTAGTGAAAACGCAAGCAAAATAAGCGAATTTCCAATGACGCACCGCGTATTTCCTGAAACGCACGTCTCATTAAAATTCTCGCGGCGCCCCCAGAAGGGAAATGTTAGAAAACGCGATTAGTGGACGCCTAGCTGCACGTGGGTAATTTCTATGCGTCGTCCGTGCCGACGAGTAAAATCTCCTTGTGCATTATCATCTTCCTCTTGCTCGTTATTTCCGAAACGTCGAAAACGTCCATCGGATCCTGAAAGACCTTTTTAATTAAAAAAATTCGCGCGATATATTTCCTGCTCGATAAAAGGAAACGGTTGCTCTTTCGTGCCGTAAAACTTCCAGTGTCGGCTCGAATCGCCGCTAAATTACACGTCGTTCCGCCGTCCCCGGATTAATTATTTCATGGTCGACTCGGGCACAAATCCGGATTATCACCGGAGGACTCCGGGAGCGCACATTATACGTATCGGGACAAGGCCGGGGGAGATATGATGATGATTCAACATCCTCATCCAGTCGACAACTCGAAGAAGAGCCAAAGCATATAAGCCAATGAAATTACCCGATTACATAGGATTCATAGCCATAGAATAGATTTTATTTAAAAATAGAAAGAAATCTTTTAAAGTTTCTAAAACGAGAACGACTTTGATAATACAGAGGGCTTTCATTTGAGTCTGGGCACCACGTGACGTACTGACGTACTGAAAGTATGCAACCCAAGTTGCTTCAAATTATCGAAATATTCAAAAACGTGCGCCACTGGTGGCTTTGACACAAATATCACCGAAAACTAACCAAATCCCATATATCCCTAAATGTGTATAACAAGTTGCCTAACTAATGGTCACGTGGTGTCTGCGCATATTAATAGGAAACTTATATCTTGATCTCCAGAAAATGTTGTACATCATATTATAACCAATACAACCCGATAACGTGTAGTGGAGGCCGCTTTTAGTGTTCTCTCCATTATTAGGGCAAAAGCTCTCCAAAGCACTCAAGTTTCAGGAATACCCTCTATATACAGGGTGTAGCAGGATATGGTGGGAATTTCTCCAGAACAATGTAAAGGAAGAAACATTACAAAATTCAAATACAGGGTCACGTAAATTTGGTAGAGGAAATGTTTTTAAGGTTCGAATCCTTGTGGAAAATTGTGATCCGTGTAGAATTCTCGAGGGTAAATCGTGATTGATTTATGAGGGTACCTCCATATAATGTAACGTGGCTGATACCTATCTCCGAATAAAATTTAAGGAACTTTGTTTTCGTACGGAGTGAGTGCAAATACACAACGGAATTTCATATATCGTATTTACACTTGGATCGATTTTATGTGGGGATGCTTGAGGCAACAATATATCTCATCATATTTCAGATTTCTAATTTGCGAGATCGTATAGCAATAATGGAGAAAGATTTCGGTCCCGAACCAATCGCAATCTAATAAATCTCTCCGGAATTTCGTTCCAATAATATTGGTAGGGAAAGAATGTTTTCAAATAAAGTCTACAATTTGACCGATTTTGTGATTTCATTCTGTAATACTTGAAATTATTCGAACATAAAGTATCATTAACTTATTATCAAAAATGGTATAAATATTAAAATATCTAATATACTCTTTCCAAGATAACCTGGCCATCACGTGACCCTCAAAGTACCTGTCATTAGTCAATGCTTATCAATGTTTTTCAATAAAATTTTGCTTAGCAACTTAGGTCACGTGATGGCCAGTTTATCTTGGGAAGAGTATATCCAGTATATCTAATGTTGATTTGAATTTTTCTTTTCGTAACTGAAGAAATTAAATAATTTCTTACCTGATATGTGATTTATTAATAAATTTCCGCTTGATTTTCGGTCATTTTCGTTTTTTCGCTAACACGATGAATGCCGATTGATCCAACGGTGATAGTGTTTGAGTAAAGTTAATTCTTGGGGCGTCGCGACGTTACTGAAGCCGAAGCGTCGACCTGTTGCGAGAAAATTGCAAAACAACAGAGTAAAGCGCGCGCGAATGCGCAAATACAAAAGAACGTTTCTCTAATGGCCCACATTTCCGTGCGAAGTCTTTCGTAAACGGGATTATTTTGCTAAAGGGTGGACTGAGGTGGATATGAAAAGAGAGAAAAAGAAACATGAAAATGCATTAGGAAACTTCCCAGTGAATATAAAACCTCTATTAGTGTATACGTCTACCGATAATTTTACTCCAGAGCGCGACCTTTCCGGAACCCCGGAACAAAGAAAGCGTTTTAACGGGATAATTCGACCCAAATTAAATTACACTTTACCACGAACACAATTAAACCATCTGTTTTTGACATACCCACACCCACAATAATAACGAAATCGCAAATTAAGTTGCTTTCATTAAATATTTTCAGTTTTCTGCATACTTATGTTGTGTTATTCATGATTAAATTAACGTTTAGAATATCCCATGACTTATTCCATAACAATTTCGACTGCAGTTCTTATCAGAACAAATTACATAGGTCTCATATTTTGAAATTGGCGCTCAATCCATGACTTCAATCAGTGAAATTTTGGAATTATCTCAATGTCTTAGATTTATATCAACGACATAATTACTCGAATGAATCTAAAGCAAAAGTAGTGTTTTTCATGTTTTATTTAAGAAAAAAAAGTACAAAAAAACTCATTTTGTCCGAGAGTCATTCTGACCCTCACCCCACCCTAAGCTGTCATTCCTAAGAGTGAGAGGCGCGCCTGTCACTCGTCATACCAGACACACGTCACGCCCGACAAACGTCTTGCCAGACACGCGACATAATACTCAAAATGGAGGGCATTGCCAACATCCGTCATTTCAAGAAAAGTCCCTAGACCCAAGAATTATTCTGGACTGTGCCTACTTGCCTACTTAAGGGACACGTTTTGTAACAAATAAATTGAAATTGTACTTACTGGGCCCCTATTATCGGCGTGAATATTTCCCAATAGCCTATTTATTGAATTTTAATTTATTTCTTATGAAACGTGTCCGTTAAGTAGGCAACCAATAATACAATCCAGAAAAATTCTTGAGTCTAGGGAGTTTTCTTGAAATGACGGATGTTGGCAATGCCCTCCATTTTGAGTATTATGTCGCGTGTCTGGCAAGACTTTTGTCGGGCGTGACGTGTGTCTGGTATGACGAGTGACAGGCGCGCCTCTCACTCATTCCTAAAATCGATTGACATTGACATTTGTGTACCGTTTTGACAGATGACATCTCGTGGTAAAGTCCCATAAGGTCGGGCAGTGTTTTACCAATTTTAACCAATTTCGGAATGTCCCAACGTGCAAACTTCCATCCCCTATCGTGAACCCCATAAAGTGTCGCACGAAAACCACCCCCGAAATGGCGGACGCCGCTTTTAACCGAGCGGAAATCATCGGACTAGTTGTGAGGTTAACCCTGGTCTCGGCCGTGACGTTCTTGAGCATAAAGTGGTTGATGAATCAGGTGGATCCGAACAACAAAAGCAAAAAAAGCGCCAAGAAAAGGGCCAAGGAGCAGCTGAAAGGGTGAGAATCCCGAAAACCACCCCAGAAAAAAACGCAATATTACATAATCGTTCCTTACAGGTTAACGGGAGGGGGCAGCGGAAATCCTCCCCTGACCATCGACAACCTCTCCGATTACGAGATGATGATAGCCCAACATTTGGTCCTTCCGAGCGATTTGGACGTCACCTGGGACAACATAGCAGGACTCGAGAATCTCATACAGGAATTACGGGAAACTGTCATTCTCCCCATACAGCAGAAGGAGCTTTTCGCCAATTCCAGACTAACCACGGCTCCTAAAGGTAACTGAAGGCTTAAACTGCGAAAAGTGGATTAACTTTGAAGTGAGGAACTGACTAGGGATTTTAGTGTTGTTAGGTTTTTTCAGGGTTTTGTTACTAAATCACAGAGTTTTATACTATAGAAAGTGGTCATTGAGACATTGAGATAAACACTGCTATAGAGATGAACTAGCCTTTCGAATAACTGTCAAAAATTGATTTCATTTTGCGCTGAACAAAAGTATCAGATACTTTCGAATAAACCAAGATTGTAAGTAATTCAAAAATTACTAAAAAGTCACTGTTACAAAGTAAAAGTCACTAAAACTTCAAAATCCGTTTCCTCACTACAAAGTTATGACTAACCAAACCGGTTAACGCACTTTTTTGACAAGTGACAGTTCACCTGTCGTTCCGCCATTTTGAAGCCAAAACCGTTCCAGGCGTCCTCCTCCACGGCCCCCCCGGATGCGGAAAGACCCTCATCGCCAAGGCAACAGCGAAAGAGGCGGGCACCCGTTTCATCAACCTCGATCTGTCAATCCTAACCGACAAATGGTACGGCGAAAGCCAGAAATTGGCCTCGGCTGTCTTCACCCTAGCTGTCAAACTGCAACCGTGCATCGTGTTCATAGACGAAATCGACTCGTTCCTGCGCTCCAGAAACTCGACAGATCACGAAGCCACAGCCATGATGAAAGCGCAATTCATGTCACTATGGGACGGGTTGATAACCGACCCGAATTGCACTGTAATTGTCATGGGCGCTACGAATCGCCCGCAGGATTTAGATAAAGCGATTCTAAGACGGATGCCGGCGTCTTTTCACATTCCCACGCCGAATGCGATGCAGCGCAAGAAGATTCTGCAGCTCATTTTGGAGAACGAGCCGGTTTCCGATGACGTAGACGTGGATCACGTGGCTAAAATCACGGAGAGCTTCTCGGGTTCGGATTTGAAAGAGTTGTGTAGGAACGCCGCGATTTACCGAGTGAGGGACTACATGCGGGTGAATCAGAGCAACTCTAGTGTCGGTTCGTCTTACTTGGTCCAAGACGAGGATGGGAATGTCTACCACGATGCAGTTAGGGACATCACTATGGACGATTTGGTCGTGTCGTTTCGTAAAATGAGGGAATCGAAAATGCACTGCGGGACTTTGTCGATGCAGACGCGGCTGGATCTTGATTAACGATAAATTATTAAACTTTATTGAATTTTTGATGGTGTTTTGATTATTTATGAAAGGAAATAAGGTTGTAATGTTGATGCGAATTTGTGATTGGCGGCCATCTTGGGGTGATTGTTTTGACAGGTGTGTATCAAAATGGCCGCCTCGCACTCGAAATAGTCTCGTACGTCTTGTAAATAGTTGTAGATATTTTGAAATGTCCAAGTCGGTTTAATTTCATGACCTAAAGTTTCGAAAGTCCTTTTTCTTAGGTTATAAATATGATAGTGTGTGTGAGAGTGGGAAATAATATTGGAATTTTGAGGGCTGGTCCTAATGTTAATAAATTACATAATATTGGAAGTATTTTCGCACCTGCAGACAATAATTTCGGTTTCTGGAAGTATATTTTTCATTTTATTATTAATACTAAGTAATATAAGGGCTTTATCATTTCTATTATTACAGTAATAAAGATCCACAGAAATGTTAAGTTTATAGAAATATTTATTCAGGTGCATCAAATTGAAATCCATGTTAATACTTACTTGTAACGGTTTAAGAAGTGAAGTAAATGTGATTCATACTTGCATAGTGAACGTTAATTTGCATTTTCATTTCTTACAAGAGCCATTATTGCATCATTCCATATTGTATTGTAAATTAACCAATGGTGGGAACTTCTTATATTTGCACAGAATGCCATTCAAAATCTTATTTGAATCTAGTGATTTTCAAAATGCATCCCATGCATCTATCAATTTGAATTCTTCGAAAACTTCCCTAATAATAAATAAGGATAAAACTGATAGTATCACCACGTTATTGCCACGCTAAAGCCGTTCATTAATCCTCTTACAATTTTTTTACATGATGGATAACATAAAGAATATATGGTACTTGAAAGTTGATGGTCTTTAATACAATGGTACTCGAATTTTCCGTTAATAAGATTAGATAATAGAAAAAAGGTACATCGCGCCCTTCAACACTAGAATGAACTGTCAATTACCTCTAATAGGTGTTAATAGTTGAAAAGATAAGATAATTTCTGAAATATTCCTCTCGCCTCAAAAATCCGGTTTTATTCAAGTGCAAATAACTCAATCGTACATTTTTGTCCCGAATCCGGGAATGGAGTCAAGCTGTCTGAGAGTGGGCCATATTTTTGAGTAGTTTATTGTAACGAGTATTGAGGAAGCGTGAGGTCATTATTCAGTGAGGTACTTTTATCAATTCGGTAAATATTTAAAGAGGGAAACGCGATAACGTTACTCGAAACAATTACTACATTCCCTGAAACCGTCCACAGTTCTTACGAAACCGTCTCGCCGCTTTTCTCAATCACCACCAGACGAATTCGATCGCAATTACGGCTATTTTGTCGCGAATTTCGAATCGGTCGCGGGATAATTCGAATTTGGCGCGCGCAGTAGTCAGCGCCCTCTCGCGTTGACGTTTCGCCAGAGTTGTGGAAAAATGGCGAAGTCTGCTTCGGACGAGACAAAGAGGTTCGACGGTGCCACAAATTCCAGCCGGAAAATCGCCAGAACGGGGTGAAAACGACCGGAAAAAGAGGCCGCGACTCCGGGCAGTGGCCAGTGCGAACAGTGGCGCGTGCCGTGAGCGAGATGTCGGCGCCGGGCGCCGTCCGGGAACCCACATGTTTCGATAATTCGGCGCGGCCGTCCGCGCGAACGCCGCTGGACGGGCCCGAAGGGCCCAACTGAGCCTCCCCGCGATCCGCACGGCCGGTGCGAAAGGGCCGGGATCGACGTGCGACCGATCCCGATGTTGGCGACGCTTTTGACCGGACCGCCGTCTTCGAACTGTTCGATAATCATAATTGTTGCATCTTCCGGACGGATAAATCCTTCGCGGGCCGTCTTATATGGGTCAGTGTTGCGGCGGCAGATCTCAGGAGCGATTCAAAGGTGAGTGCGGGCCCGGTCCGGTTTTTCCCTGGGGGTGACAGAACAAAGAACCCCTTTCTCCCATTCCGGTCCACCTGACTCTCCCTCAAGGACGAACCCTCGGTCTCTTTGAGGGGGCTCGTTTCTGGGCCTACCTCCGCCGTTATTTATGTGATTATTCGGAATCTCGAGGCCTCAAGGTTGCGGATTCTGTATGCCGGCTTAATTTTATTCGAGATCGGAGATTCGTGATTCTAGATGAGGATATTCTCCGTTGGTGATGATTTATTCGTGTGCGGACTGGCCCCGATCGCACGTGGCGCCGGTTTTCTTGGGAAATTTACCGATTTCGACCTCAAAAAGCCCTTCCGGCTTCCGTTGTTACTTATTATTGTATTATTATTATGGTTGTCGGGTCTATTTCTGATCAGGGTTGAGTGCGGTAAACAGGCGCTCAAACTTGAATAATGGAAGTGCGTTGAGAGTGCCGAAGGAATTCGTATTGTGTACGTTATTCCGATATACTTACCTTATGTATTCGCGATTATTTTTAGACCGGATTTTAATTTTAATAGTGACGGTAGAATGATCTACGCAATAAACGGTTTCGTTACCGCTCGTTACCGTGATTCATTACGGGGATGCCCTCTGGCGATTTTTTTCTTTATTGAAAGAGCCTTGGATTAGTATTTTCTAGAATTTTCGGACACTTTTCTGGGGGGATTCTGGAATTGTTTGAGACATCCCATACCACACGTCTTCTTTAAAAAATGCGTAGTACACAAGAATTCGCAGAGAATGTCTCAGAACTCCCAACGCAAATTTTCATAATTTCCACTCTTTTAACGCCTTGTGTTTGGGAAAATGTTTGGTTATCACTGGGAATTACATAGTGTTGGATTGTCCTTTGGGACGGGTCTCAATTTATAACTGGGTGTAATTATTGGACATTTAATGAATAAATAAGAGAACTAAATACAAAGTGACTCGATGTTGTCAGGTTGGTATCGTCACTCCCTGTATTACCATTTACCGGCTGACATTAGTGCGGTTAACAATTTGACAGTTGTGAAATAGCTTGAGTTGTGAATGTAGCTCAAGTTGTGAACGAGGTTGTGAATGTAAATGCCGCTAACAATAGTTTTAGTCTCGGTTTTAGTCAAAGTTCCAGTTTTCAAAACCTGAGTTCCTCAGTATTAAATGTTGGTTGAGGGGTTAACCACTTGGTAATTTTGGTGCTCATTTAGTAATTTTTGATAATTTTTCAGTAATTTTGGAAATTGAGTAATTGGTAATTTGAGTATTTTTTAGGGTTGTGCTTTTGACCGGTCAAAATCTTTTTTGGTCAATTGACAGGTATTTGACCTGTCAATTGACAGCAATTGACCAGGTGTTCGGTCAAATTTTATTCTCATTTTGTCTAAAATTGGGATATTCAAAACAGCTAAAGAAATGTCTTACATACTCATTTGTTCAACAAAAACGAACAAAACGTAAAAAAAAAATGAAATATGTAACATTATTGATGATAATAATAAGCTAATAACTAATAAACATTAAACACAACATAAACTCTTTTAAAACTAATGAATAATTCTTGAAATTAACGCAACAAAAAGGAAAATTGTAAATAAAATATTTAAATCAGTGATTGGCTAGAAAGCCCGTGCGCTCTCGGTATTGGCCGTCGATAAGCGCGAATTTCAAAGATTTTGACCGAAAATAAATGGTCAAAATCTTTTCGGTCAATTGCTGTCAATTGACCTGGTCAAATGTCCCGGTCAATTGACCAGGCACAACCCTAGTATTTTTTAAAGTAATTTTTGCAATTTTCAATGATTTGAGTAATTGGTGTACAAGATGTTTGGGGGTGGTCAACCCCTCGATTTTGGTATGCAGATACATAATTAAAATTCTCTTCATATAGGGAGGTTCTAAACGTCATTCTGTCTCACTTCTGTCTACTAAAAGAATAGAGACAGAACGATTATCATAGCCTCCCTTTATGAAGAATTTTAATGATGTCTTTGTAGAAAATTTGAAAGTTTTACTTGGTTTTACTGGGTTTTACTCTTTTTTATGTACCTGAACTGTGGTTTTACCCAAGGCCCTCTTATAACAAAACCCTAACTCTTAACATATTGTTGAAACTGGTTTGTTTTAACCGAGGTTTCGATGTAATTTGACATTTCTAGAAATTTTAGAAAACTCAGAAATTTTGAAGGATTCAATTTCCAACTGTAATTTTTATTTTCGGACAAATCGAGTACATTTCACCGGTAGCTAGAAGCATGATTAGTTAAAGAACTTTAAATTGTTATTATAGCATAGGAAAGGCAGAGTTTGCAGTAAATTCGAGAGTAAATTGATGCTGTGCGGTAAATGAGATCACTCCCCATGAGTTGTCATTTAAATGATGAATTTTTATTGCCTCATTTCAGAAAAGTGCGATAGGAAATATTATGACACAATTATCTATCGAGTTCCGATAAGCCATTTCGCTTCCGTTTCGCGTTCCCCTTTTCGAAATCGACCGTTTCCGGTTTTCGCCATCCCTTTGGCGACTCTCGAGCTCATTTTAAAATCGGATAAAAGTGCGAAAAAGTTTATAACGTCAACCTTGACTCACTTTTTCGACGACTTCCCTGGACCGGCAGCGGTGTATAAATTCGTCCGATTTGTGAATTAACATTATTGCGGTTTCCAATTCGGAATCTCTCTTCCGCATGCACACGAATTCGTTCCGATAAGAGAGCCCGAGTAAAGTAGTACACCAAAACGAACCGAGATTTATCGGCCGCTCGCTCGGTGATAATAAATAATTCTAGAAAATTCAAAAAGCGTTACTAGCTAAATACTCGCTATAACATCAAATCCTACCGAGCCAACGAATAATTTCTATTATAATTAAAATATGGAAAAAGCCGTGAATTAAAATGCAGATAAAAAACCAATTAGGATGGATTCAAATCAGTATAATCAGTATAATTAATTTGGAACTAATTTTTGAGTATTTTTCCCTCGATTTTTCCCAATCCTTGGAGAATTTAAGGGGCTACCATAGAAATATGTGAGGAAAAATAGAAGGGTCTTTTCGCAGAGGTAGAGACATCATTTGGATTCTTCTCAAGGGGAGGCTACGGATGTCATTCTGTCTCATCTGAAAACTACTAGAAGGATAGAGACAGAGCGATTGTCATAGCCTCCTTCTCGGCCTCCTTTGACACCTGTCATTTCATATGACAGATCATGATTCGATTATTGAAAATTCTCAGGTGATGAAATATCCCGAACTAGTTTCGACTAGTGGTCGTCATTATCGAAATTCGTAATGAATTGATGAACGCGTTTTTGGGTAGTTCTTGAACTTTAGGAAGATCGTTTACGTAACTAACGACAATTTCTAACCTAACCGGCCTCGGCACGACTCGATCCTCACCAACCTGTACGACATTTTTCTTTGTGATCCTTTTTTTTCAAATTCCGGCACGAATAATCGCGATCGGTTCAGTAAACCTTTATCGATAATTCCGAATGTGTGTACAAGAAGTTTATCGCACTTTATGCGGCGCTTATCAAATGGGAGCTGCATTCACGATATTTCACGCGCCAATTTCGGGTCGATTGTGTACGGTGACAGACATGGAATTCGTCACGTATCCAGAAAAAAAAACCTTGAGGACTCGAGGATTTCGCTTTAGTTCAATAAGAGGAATTTTGACAGATGACACTGATGACAGGTGACGGGAACGCATAACTTGAAAGTCTGAAACAATTGAAGTTTGGGGGGTAAATAACGGTTGCTACGTAAAACCGGCAACAGTGGAAAATCAAAAACATTTGTCAGTTTATTAGAAGAAATTTAAATTTAACTGTTTTTTGGATATTTTTATGAATTACAGGCAAGTTTCAGCTGCTTTTCGTTTTTTTTTTATATATTTTTTAAGGTAAGCGTATAAAATTTGAGCTAAAACCGAGGCTAAAACGATATAAAATAACAGTTATAACTTCAAACATTACATAAATTTCTTCAAGTTCAGTTGTATCCTCGATTTCGACATCTTTTGCTTATTTGCTGCTTTTCGTCTTCAAAATGGCTGACTGGTGCCTGGTTTTGGCAAAGATTTTAGAGAAAATAGGCTCCAAATTTCAGAGAATAATCTCAAGTATAAAACTGTCAAAACCGAGGTTAAGTAACTGCCAAATGGAAAATGTCACTCAGCTATCCAGCGTTGCCAATTACATAGCAACTATCTTGGAAACGGTTATTTAACCCTTGACTTATACGTTATATGTGTGTACCCTTCTTGAGTTGTTGTTGTTTCGTTGTCATGGTGATTGGTGTTTTCGCGATTGATTGGTGTGGTCGTTTTCAGGCACGAGTTCGAAAATATGTGAGCGCATCCAGTCGCTTCATGTGTCCTCTGCAGCGCACGAGACGGTCGTCGTGACGACCAACGGTACCAACCTGCTGAACGGGCACCATCATCACCGTTCCCATCAGGAGCACTTGGATATAGCGCGTCCGGTTTATCGAAGACAATCTTCGAATAAATCGTCAACGTCCACCGCATCCGGACTCATCTCCACTATGAATCCGCTGAGGAACATTGTCAGCAAGAAACGGAATCGATACAAAGCGGACGGATTCGACTTGGATTTGACTTGTATCCTTACTTTTTCTGTTAGAATTTTTTTTTAAAGAATGGGAATTCATTTACATTTGAAAAAAAAACTTGATTTTTACATAACGAGGGTGAAATTTGTAGAACCCTGTAGAAATTTTCAAATCACTAGACATTCTGACAATGCCATAAAACATTGCTGATGACTTTGATGATGACACTTCTGAAAACGAGAATGCTAGAGGGAGTACTGTAATCGGCGGCCATTTTTATTCAGTGTAGCCATGGAATCCAAATTTATTCAATTCAAGTGACCATCGTCGTTATTTTTTACTTAGGTCACTTGAGGTCCTCTCAATACAGGAGAATTCTAGTGAATGCCGTTATTGCCTGTTCAAATTTGTAATGACGAACTGAAGAATGGTAATTTAGTTTTGTTAGGTTTTGTTACTAACAGTGACGTTTCAAGCTGTCTAACGGCTAGACGACCAACTCCTTGGAAAAAGTAGATCCACTTGACGTTTCAACTGGGAGACTAACTGTCTAGTGTCAAAATTGATTTAGGTTAGGTTTCTGAAAGCACGTGTTGTATAGTTTTCATGACGTTTTTCTGGTATTTATCGCATTCATCATTTATCACAGGAAAACACTTTTATGTTTTATGTTATGTTTATAACGATATGGGCGCTTTTAAAGTAGCAAGGATAGTCAAAATTACAAATTGCATCCAGAATATAAAAGGGAAAACCTCCAAATTTCAGCTAATTCTAAACAATAAGAAAATTCCAAAACTGTTCAAATTGACAGTTCAACTATCAACAAGATTCGGTTTTCATGGTTACCGCCTGACGTTTAGTCCCCCAGTTGAGCTGTCAACCGAGATCGCAATTTTGTGTCAGAATAGCTCAAGTTGGACTGGTTTAAACGTCATTGTTTTGTAATGACACGGACTGAATAGTAATTTATTTTCCTTAGGTTTTGTTACTAAATCAATAAACATAAAATAAGCAGTTGCCTGTTGCTATAGCCACAAAATGATGAACGTCAGAAAATTTTCGATTTTGACATGGATTGTCACTTGATTTCTCGCTAAAGTTGTAAAGAGTGGTAAAACATTTAAATAGACAATTTTCACGAGGGGTTGACCACTGAGGTCCGGTATTTTCACTTCTGGTTAGTTAACTGGAACTTTGAATGTGACACTTTATACTCATTTTAACAGGAGTTGTCACAGTCTAAGGTTCCAGTTAGCTAACAGGAAGAGAACCAGAGGTGAAAATACCGGACCTTCGTAATTTTGGTGTACACCCTACACCCTCTGGTAGTAATTTTAGTAATTTTTTCGATGATTTTTTATTTATTTTCATAGAATTTCAGTAATTTTTTGTAATATTCGAAATTTTGGTGTATGTACATGAATTTTGGAGGTGATCAACCCCTCGATTTTTTATTTAAAAAATTGCTAAAACTTCAAATGAAAATTTATTCCGTAAAAAAATAACAATGTATTAATTCAGATTTGACTAAGGAATTTAATAAAGAATGTTACTTCTGAACCAGGGACCGGAACCGTTCATTATTTTCGGTTCGGTTTCGGTTTGGGTTACATATTCCCTCTTGAATCGGTTTTCGGTTTGGGTTACGGTTTTTGAGTTTCATTCAATTGCGGTTTCGGTTTAGGTTACGGTTTCTATTTTTTATTCGGTTTTGTTTACGGTTTCGGTTTTGGTTTCGGTTTTTCACCATTTCAATTTACCTATTACATTTCTGAAAGTTGAAGAATTCAATTAAAGTGCTCGGGTTAGTACAAAAATAAAATATCGATGGATTGAAAATCGATAGTAATAGATCAAAAATTTTCATTAGGTATATTTTTGAAAAACCGTTTAAAACCGGAATTTGCATTACGGTTAACGGTTACGTTTACGGTTTTTGTGATTGTTCCATTTCGGTTACGGTTTTCGGTTTCGGTGCGGTTTTCGGTTTCGGTTCCGGTCCCTGTTCTGAACTGATAATTAACATGAATCATCTAAATTTGGTTTATATTCAATTTCTTCATCAAGATCATTTTCAAAGCTTTGGCCACACCAAGACTGTTCCTCAGGTTGCTGTGGATCAACCCGAATGTCAAAAAAGGTGTTTCTAAGAGATCCAGATGAGACTATTGCAATTGTCAATTGCAGTACTCCGAGCAGTACTCCCTATTTCTACCTAATCATACAAATTTTATTCAAATAATGACTGTTTCAAGTGATTTAAGTCATCAATGTCAATTTAATCATCTTGATTCAAATCATATTCGACAATATGTATTCGCGATTATGGTTCTAAGCAAAATGGCCGCCCAAATGCGGTGATTTTTGTTGATATTGCCTAGCAACTAAGTTGTTTCTAGCTAATTGATACTGGTTGCTAGGCAAAAGCAACAAATATCGCCACATTCGGGCATCCATATTGCTTGGCTCCATAATCGCGAATATCAAAGAAGAGCAAAAATGCAGAGCGATTTTCCTGAATTTCGTCCCGCCCCTCAGACATAGAGGGCAACATCATAGCGATGGGCTACCCGGCGTGCAACATCGAGAGCGTCTACCGCAACCACATCGACGACGTGGTCGAGTTCCTCGACAAGAAGCACCCGGACCGGTACTGGATCTACAATTTGTGCTCGGAACGGGGCTACGACCGGTCCAAGTTCCACAACCGCGTGCGCAGCTTCCCGTTCGACGACCACAACCCGCCCAAGATCGAGCTGATCCAGCCGTTCTGCGAGAGCGTCCACGGCTGGCTGAGCCAGCGCGACGACAACGTGGCGGTGGTGCACTGCAAGGCGGGCAAAGGAAGGACCGGGACGATGATCTGCTGCTATCTGCTGTACGGCGCCATCAAGCCGACGGCGGACGCGGCGTTGGGGCACTACGCGAGAAGGAGGACTCAGGTGAGCGTTTCGAAAAATTTCGGGGTTGAGAGGCGGAGAAATCGTTGGAAAGTGGAGGATTTGACAAAATTGATTAGAAATCTTGGACAGCAATTACAAAGATTACTAAAAATTACAAGAATTACTCAAAAATTACTAAGAATTACTCAAAAATTACTAAGAATTACTCAAAAATTACTAAGAATTACTTGAAAATTACTAAAAAATTATACGAAATGACTAAAAATTTCCAAAAATTACGAAAACTACTGGAAAAATTACTAAGATTACTAAAAATTCTAGTGAGAATTACTAAAATTACTTGAAAAAACTACCAAAATTGTTGAAAATTATCAACAAATTACTTAACATTACTAAAATTACTTCAAAATATACCAACAAAATATTATGAAAATTACTTATCAATTACAAATATTACCAAAAAATACAAGAATTACTTAAAAATTACTCAAAATCACGAAAATTATTGAGAAAGTACTACGAAATTACTGGAAAAATTACTATAATTACTAAAATTAGTTGAAAAAATTACTAAAACTGTTGAAAATCACCAACAAATTACTTAACACTACTAAAATTACTTGAAAATTCACTAACAAAATACAGAGATATCAAATAAATTCTTCATAAAGGGAGGCTATGATAATCGTTCTGTCTTTGTCCTTCTAGTAGTTTTTAGATGAGACAGAACGATTATCATAGCTCCCTTTATGAAGAATTTATTTGATGTCTCTGTAATATGAAATACAAAAATTATCACAAAATACAAGAATTGCTCAAAAATACTCAAAAACACGAAAATTAGTGGGAAAATACTACCAAATTACTGGAAAAATTACTAAAAATTAGAGTCAGAATTACTAAAATTAGCTGAATAAATTACCAAAATTGTTAAAAATTACTAATAAATTACTTAACATTATTAAAATTACTTGAAAAATACAATAAAAACTACCCCACATTACAAAAATTACTAAAAACTACAAGAATTACTCCAAAATTGCTTAAACCTACGAAAATAACTGAAAAATACTACCAAATTACTGGAAAAATTACTAAAAATTAGACTCGGAATTACTAAAACTACTAAAATAATACAACAAAAATTGTTAAGAAGTACGAAAATTACTCACAATTACTTGAAAGTTACTAAAACTTCGAAAAATTACTAAAATTAATTGAGGAATTACTAGAAAAAAAATACTAAAATTTTTCTAAATTTACGAAAAATTACGAAAATGACTGGAAAATACTACAAAGTTACTGGAAAAATTACTAATATTACTAAAAATTTCTAAATTTACTAAAAATCCCAATCAAAATTACTAAAATTAGTTGAAAAATAACCAAATTTGCAAAATTCAGTCGTTGTTTATCGGTAATCGGATGTTAACCATTTAGCAACCATTGTTGTAACAATTGTATCTAGGCGGTTAAACGGCCGATTGAAGTTAACCAACAACTGAGAAACCCCTCTTTACAAAATTATTCTTCCGTTGGCTAAGTGGAACCTTAAGACTGTGACGATTCTAGTTGAAATGAATAATAAAAGGGCACATTCAAAGTTCCAGTTAGCCAATCGGAGGTTTAAGCAGAATTGAAAATACCGAGGCTAAGGGCCAGTTATAAATTTCATAAAAAAATTCATATAATTTCTCTGTAAATCCTATTATAGAAAAGACATGAATCGGTTTTGTTAAACTACCCGAATGTTAAGTTAGGTAAGGTCAGGGTCAGGTTCGGGTATCTTCGGAACTGGATGCACTTTATCCTTTTCTAAAGCGCATTAAAATGAACGTTATCTCACTCTCCGAAAATGTGTGTCTATTTGAAATGCGAGTGTATAAGGAGTTGCAGATATTAGAATGTATAAAAGAGATGAATATCTTCTTCTAAAGCGCGCTAAAATGTCTCACTTTGCGTTTATTTGACAATTGACAAAATCATAATGACAGATGTCAATGTTTGTTTACATCATTTTGCGGTATTTTCTGTATTTTCGACGATTTAAAGTAAAAATGGATCCGAAGTTTACACATTTCGTGTGTTCAATTCACAAACTTACGTAGGTAGTGTAGGTAGTACATACGTGCTTTTGTTTGTGATAAGCATACTCTTGCTTCCACTTTACAATAAGTTTTTAAACTCAAGTTGAGGATCCCAAGGGGTAGTTTCAAGATATTACGGAGGTATTATAACATAACCAACGGGTATTAATTGTTCGAAAGATTAAATTTATATTTCTGTATTTTAGGTCAAGCTAAGAAAAAAAGTTCTTATAAAGAGGGGCCTATGAAGGTTAATACTAGATACAGAGTGTTACATTCAACATTTTCACTACATTTTTTAGAGGCATAAAACCAAATACGGGTAAAAGTTTTAATTGAAACAGAAAAGTTTTCTTCTGCGTTTAAAGGTCGCGTCTAAACTGAATTCTCGAATTTTACGATTTTTGCTTGGTAAGGAAATGTCTTTACCGCTCAAATTTTTTCACATTTTTTATTTCGAGTCTGATCGACCATTTTGAAAACGGCTGAAATTTTCAAAAATCTCCCGGGCACGTCGATTTTGTTTTTCAACCCTGCATCTTTTCCAAAAAAATTCATCCCTGTATCACTTCCGGTTTCACCGCAAATCACCGTAAATCAGGTGCATATCGGTTTAAGAAACAATTAAAGTTACGGTAATTTGCGGTGAAAATATTTTGGTATAATAATAGGTAATCAGAACAAAATTTTATAAAGCGCGCGTAGCGCGCGTTTAAGTCTACTAGTGTCTTAAAACATGGAATAATTGATGAAAAAATGCGAAATTAGCTGATAATTTCTTCAAGTCACAAAATTTCACAATTCAAAAGTGTAATATTTCCTAACATTTCACAAATTTTTTGAGAAAAAAAATCATTAAAATCATTAAAAAAGTGTCTCAAAACTCATGGGTGAGGTTGTCATAATTCAAATTTTACAGGAAGGCCGAAATTGTACAGAATAGTATCCAAAATAACCTCGAAATTTCACAAAAATATTCAAAACACAAAAATCGAATTAAAAAAAAAAACAAAAGAAAAATTGGAAAAGTGAGCTGAAAAACCGGGCCCAACATGATTTAATTTTCCCTATATTTCGCCGACAGGACCTTAAGGGCGTCACGATACCTAGCCAGGTGCGGTACGTCAAATACTTCGAGTACCTCGTCCGCAACAACCTGACGTACGCCCCCACCCCCGTCTACATCGACGAGTTCGTCCTGCGCCCCGTGCCCAACCTCGAGGGCCAGATGTGGTTCACCATCTCCCAACAGGCGCCCGAAACCATGACGACGACCACAACAACCGCGCCACACCCCCATCCCCACCACAACCAGAAACAGAAAGCTTCCGGCGGTAGCGGTGGCAACGCCGGTGCTGGCAACAATGGCGGCCTCGGCAACGCCAGCGGTGGCAACAGCGGTGGCGTCGGTGGCAACGGTAACGGTGGCAACGGCGCGCGGACAAAAAACGGTCGCATCCACAAGAGCTGCCCGTACGAGATCAGGAAGGGCGCCGATTCGATGTCGATGAAGTTGGACTTTTGCCTGCCGCTGACGGGTGACGTGAGGGTGGAGTTCTTCCACAAGTCGAAGATGGGCAGGAAGGAGAGACACTGTCAGTTCTGGTTCAACACGTACTTTGTCGTGCAGCAGAACGGTTGCCGTGGTGACGTGGGAGCGGCGGAGAGGAACGGTGGTGGGGGTGGGGTCGGAGGGTGCGTTTTAGGGGGGGACGGTCAGTGCGGGCCAGGCTGTGAACAGACCTACGTTCTGGTGTTGAGGAAGGACGAGCTGGACGTCGTCAACAAGAAGGACAAGCAGAACAAGATGTACAGCGCCGACTTTCAAGTAAGGGGTGACAATGTTACGGATTTTTTGCGATTACAGGGATCTGTAACGGTTAATAGGAGAAAACTGTTTTGACACGGTTACAGGAATCTGTAACGGTTATTGGGGATATTGTAGCGACGGTTACAGAAATCTGTAACGATTAATGGGCAAACTGGTGACACGGTTACAAGAAACTGTAACGGTTATCTGGGTTATCGGGTGAAAACCGTAGTGACGGTTTCTTAGGAAATCGTAGTGACGGTTACAGGAAACTGTAACGGTTAACGGAAAACCTTTGGTGACACGCTTACAGGAAACTGTAGTCATTACAGGAAGCCGTTGTTTATTTCAAGGAACTTACCGACTACAGGAAACTGTAATTATGGTGTGATCAGTATTGTTCATTGGAAATTCTCTCGGAAATTCTGATTGAAGTGTTTTCGACTCGAAGTGTTTGATAACATTGGAAACTGTCAAAAATTATTAGTCCACTTGACGTTTCAACATAATGGTAATGCAGTGTCCTGTAACAACAAACAGTTCTTGATAGTTTTTGACGGTAATACAGTTTCCTGTAATGCTAAAACGGATTACTGTCATTTTTGACATTACGTTTGAAAATAAATTACACTTTTTTTCTCTCATTTTGAAATTTTGAAATTAGGAAATTCGAATGCCTGTTTTCATTGTTGTGAAAGTTTCCTTCTTGCATTCTAAATTATTGTGACCCAAATCAAAACGTATCACAGCTTCCCGTTATGTCGGGACGATTACAGTTTCCTGTAACACCGATACGATCCTCCATACAGGCTCCTGTACTGCTGAAACCGAGAATAAAACAAATTATTATCATTTTTGACATCGCACTGATCTTCAGAGGTATCAGGGGCGTTTTTTTTTTGTGATTCCTAGGAATTGAAGTAACATTTTTCATTATTTCTGATAAAAATCAGGATATTCAAATGACAGTTCCTATTGTTATGAAAGTTTCCTGCATTCTAAATTATTGTAACCGAAGTCCAAACGTATCACCGCTTATCGTTATGTCAAAATGATTACAGTTTCCTGTAACACCGAAGCGATTCGGTATCCTTTATTACGGTAATACAGTTTCCTGTACCAACAATACTGTTCTCTATAGTTTTTGGCGATAATACAGTCTTCTGTAACACCGAAACGGTCCTTCATAGTTCTGGACGGTAATACATATTCTTGTAATACCCAAATGGTTCTTCATAGTTTTAGTCGGTAATCCAGTGTCCTGTAATACAGTTTCTTGTAATACAGAATCCTGTAATACCCAAACCAAACGGTTCTCCATAGTTTTAGCCGGTAATACAGCTTCCAGTAATACAAAAACCCGGTTCTTTATAGTTTTTGCCGGTAATACAGCTTCTTGTAAGACAAAAACCGGTTCTTCATAGTTTTAGGCGGTAATACAGCTTCCTGTAATACAAAAAACTGTTTTTCACAGTTCGAGCCGGTAATACAGTATCCTGTAATTCGGTCATGTGACGTTTCCAGGTGAGCACGGTGATGAGGGCGGTGCCGCGCAACGGCAGCGACGCCCTCTGGCGCGAGAGCCACGCACGCGAGATCCCCCGGCTCGCCCAGGACACGCCGAGCGAGAGTTCCGAGGCGGAATCGTCCGAGGTCGACTCGAACGAGGACGGCTGGGAGAGCGGTGAGTACCGGGCCCTCGTGCCGCCCCCGCGCCCCCTGCCCCCGTCGCACCGGCGCCCCCGCAAGCCGGACCCGAACAATTGAGCCCCCCGAATGCCCCCCCTCGATTTCCCCGGCCCGTCTCTGCGAGGACGCCATCTTTTTTTGTCATGGCAGGAAAACTGACCACCGTTTGCGATCAGGGCTAAGCAAAATGGCCGCCCGAATGCGCCCATTTTTGTTGATATTGCCTAGCAACTACTGGTTGCTAGGCATTATCAACAAACATCGCCGCATTTTGGCGGCCATTTTGCTTAGGCATGATCGCGAATTTACTCGTGGATTCGTCCAAGAGAGTACATATGTTCATTTATTGTGCACACACGATTATATTTATTATTTTTATTACTGTTGTTGTTGTTTGTTTGTTATTATTATTACGGTAGGTGGGGACTTTTGTTTCGGATCTGGGGATTTTTCGAGTCGTCACGTTAGGTTGGCAATGCACGTCTGTCAAATTTATGTCATAACCTCACTTTTCAGTTTTCCCCAAGTTGACGAGTAATCAACGATTTTCGACATTAATGAATTGAAAAATCAGTGCTAAAAATATCGAAATGTTACTCGCCACAGGTCTCAACGCTTTTTCTGATATTCATAACCCCACTTTTCTATTAAACTCTCTGAAATTAAAGAAAATAACGATCGAAGTTCCTCACGCACAAAAGTGATTCAAGTTCGGTTATGAAATTGCAGAATTGCCAGCCTAGCGACTTTTAGAACATCCCAATATTATTAAAATCGGTAGGAAAAGTGGTAAACTACGATAAATTTGGCTTTGTAATAATTGTGTAGCGATTTTTCTCAAATTTCACTTCCCTGCAGCTTTCCGTTCTCGAGCAATTCATCAATCGTTCACTCATTCATTCATTTGTATTCATGGTGTGATTATATCTCATACACAAAATTAATTTCACGGTGTGAATGTGTCAAATGTCGCCTTTTTGAGGTGTAATCTTTTTATGCATGCCTCTCTTATTTCCGACTAATCATGGTGTTTTTGGGGTTTTTCTTCCTTGGTGGTGGTGGTGTTGGCAGTCCTGGATGGTGGTGACATTTTGGATCCTCGTGGTGTCGGCTACCGTATACTGTCCGAATGCGAATTAGCATCGCAACTGACAGCGCCCCCTGGTGGTGACCAGCAACAGCAATCTGAACTTTTGACAGTGTGACTTTTCTCTACTTATTACTTAATTATTTAACCATTTCGGCAGAAATTACTGTTTTATTATTATCAGTATTGATAAATTTGATTTTTCCTCCATTTTGGGATTAACTTTTAAATTTTATACTACTTATTATAATCAACATTGCTATTATAATCTTACCGGTGTGTTATAAATTTATCTTCCAAAAGTAATTTCTCTTCATTTTTCTTGAATTTTCGAGTACTAAAAACGTTGAGTGCAGAAGGCCATCTTAAAAAGTCATTCATAATTTTCTTTAGATTTCATAACATAACCTCAAAATCTGACAGATGATTTGTCAATTCGAGTGACGTAACAATCGTGGCCTCTTGCGATCACACCTTTCTGGTTATTCTATTGGTACATTTTGCACATTTTCTCTCGAATAATTAATAAATAATTATAGTCTTTTTAAAAAGTACAAATTTGATTGAAATTCGATAAACTGTAATGATCTTATTTTCCGGTTATACACACTTTGCCTACTTACATCATTATTATTGCTAAAAAATGGTGTAGCTTATTAAATCGATCATTTTATTTCCGTTTTGTTATGTATTTAGAAAGAGAATCATGTCTACCTCAAAATTTCGTATAGTAGGACAATCACAGAATAAAATTATAATAATAATAGTGACGATTATAAGTTAAAAATCGATTTAATAAATTGCATTTCAATTCTTTGCACACGATTTGTATAAAATATGACTAAAGCCCAAAAACCCGAAATCCTCAGAAAATCATGAGGGCGAATGAAGTTTCATTGATGTTTTCTGTCGGTCTCATGGAGTTTCGTATTTGTGGGGTTTCGGGATTAGCTAAATGACGTTGTATTTACCTATTTTCTGTTAAAATATGACGAAATCTTAAATCTTTTCTATCTTTTTCTTAACCTTTACTTATACCTACTTATGACTAATCAAATTTAGGACAGCTTCGCTTTAGAAATTTTCGAAAATGTGATTGTTTTTGGAAAATCATAGTTTTCAGATTTCTTGGAAGAGAAAAAGTTTTCTAATTATTTTGGAATAAAAGGTAATTTTCGAGAAAGTAACTTTCTGCTTTTTTAACAAACGCAATTTTATTTCTTATTAATTAGTTTTTCGGTCGATGGTGTTTTGCCTGTGCGCTTTTTTGGTATTTTTTCTTTGCTCTTTACATTAACTTTTCTACTCGCATAAGTCAAAATAATAGAAAACGCCGGGGAAATTTTTGAGTATACCGAAAAACTTGTATTTCCAGGGGAATCCACGTACCTGTGAGTGAGAGGGGGCGTCGCGACGCCTATGCTAAGCTCGAGAGAGAGAGAGAGAGAAAGAGAGGCATGCATCCGAAATATGCAAAAGTGTAAATATCTGCATGCAAAGAAGGCATCATCATTATCATCATCACCCTCTCCCCCGCCCCACACCCTCCGCCACTGTTTTATCAATTATTATTACATATTTTTTGTTTCGATCACGAATAAAATATATCAATCACCTCATCTGCCGCTTGCTTTTCTAACTTTTTTTGGATTTATTTTTTTTCAAAATATCAAGTGTTTTGGGAAAAATTCCTCAATCCTTACTTGGAAAAATGACGGATCGAAAGAGTGATGAGTAATGACAATAATTATTTTATCGCCATTGAATAATTCTGACAGATAAGATAATCACTTAGTTTTTTAGCTATTTCCCGTTTTTTTTTTTGTTTTGAAATCTGTCAAAATCTACAAAATTAAAGGACTTAAACATTTTTTACTATTGTATCTCATAAAAATCTTCCACTTTATCCTAAATTATCAATTGTCGATTCAATTTTTTGCCTTATCCAATAATCAAAAGTGAAATAACTTGAAATTTGAAGCACTTGCAAGAATTTTCATTCTTTCAAAAATTACTCCCAAATCTTTCGATCAATGTGATTTTTTTAAGGTTATGTCGCTTATAATGACCGAATTTTGGTCATTTTGGCTTTCCTCGTTACACCCTGTATAATTAAAAAAAATAAACCGCCTGTCTGTCAAAAATCGCTGTTATTATTATTATCTATGAATGGATATTATGTAGTTTGGTTGGAAAAAAAAGTACAAAGTGACGTTCTTTTGATCTCAACGCGTTTTATTTTTCGATTCAGCAGAATAATTTCATTGAAAACGTCTTGCCGATGTATTTTTTTATTATTATTAAATTGGTTACCGCTTAATTTTAAGGTTGTTGCCATTTTCCCGTACTCTCCCTTTATTATTATCATCCATTTTTGTTGCTATTACTCGCGAAAAAAAGGAAAATTCGAAATGAACAGATGAATAACCAAATTTTTATCGATTGCCAGTAGGTAAAAATGTATCTCAACGATTAAGACTGATTCGACGGATATGTAAATAAAGAAAGAAGCGGTCAGGGTAGAAATTCTTTGCAGTATACGAGCTACAATAAATAATTTATTATTTCGTGTGAAAATGAACAAATCTTTGATATTTTTTTAATTTAATTTATGATAATAATAATTCGGTTGAATATGTTCATTTCTGGAGTTTCCTGTGATTTTTTTTCGTTAAAAGAAAGATGGAGGAAGATACTATTAATTTTTTCTATCTCTTCCTTATTATTATTACTACTACTCCATAATATTTAACTAATAATAATTAATTATAGAAAAGGCTGTTGAATTATTATAATGATTAATGGATTAATTATCAATGGAACCAGCTCCAAGCGCTATCGTCGGATACGTCGTAACTTGGCCCATCCGGTTATTATTTTTGACAGCTACGACCTTGACGAAAGTCATCGATCGCGCCGGATCAAGTTACGGCGTACCCACCCGATTCAGAGATCTTTCTTAGAAAATTGACACATTTTTCATATTATTTCTAGTACGATTTCGATTTCTGTTTATGATTATGTCGATGATTCTAGAAAAATGTACTTACAACGCCAAATCTTAGTGTTTTTCTTTACTTCAGTTGTACGATGGAGACTTTTAACAAATAATATCTTGATGGCGGTTGAATTCATTCATTCAGATGAGAATATGCCCAGTGTTTTTCGTCATTTTAGAGGTAGCTCGCGCACGTGACGTGTCAAAGTGACATTTCATCTGTCAAGTTCGTCCGCTTGTACGTTTCGCCGTAGTAGGTCGCTCTAGGACGACCCCTCCCTTCCCAATACTTAAAAATTTACTACGATTTAGGAACAAATTGCGAAAATTCAAATTTGTACAAAATACTATAATAATAATAATATTAATACTAACTAGTTGATAGATATACAGAAAAAAACTATATAGTTATTTATGATGAAAAAAATGTTATTAGGAACACTAATTGTGATTTGTTAATGTACATATTTTAAATGAAGATATATGTGTGCACACTATTTTTATATATCTACTATAGATTCGTATTTGTACCGAGAGATCAAACGGATTTTTCATCGAGGTATTTTAAGTTTGACGTACGTGTTTCAAATTTTGACACATGTCAAACTTTTGGTCTTGAGTGCCACTGCTCGATTTCGTTAATACACTGGATGAATAATCCGATTAACGCTCGGTATGTTATTACTTGTACAATGATAGTACATAATGTACAGGTTTTGGCAAAAATGTTGCATTATTATTATCGTTATTATTTGAAAATGACTTAGATCATATTGATCGAGCCCAAAATTAATGTCTTTTTTTGCCTACTCCTGTGTGTATTTCATATTATTATATAATTTTATACTATATTCATAGTATCTTATTTTTTATTTAATAATAATTGTCCGATATAAATGATAATTTTATTTTGTGATGATGTCCACACTGTTGGACGTCTTGTAGATCTGAATTATTGTAATAATCAATAAAAACTCGACGCTGAATTATAAAAAAATCTTTTTATTACAAAAAAAATATTGATAGGCTATGAACATGCACTAATCTATTTCTTTCCTTCTCTATGGACAATACACTGTCAATAATGTCAAATATTACCATAGACATTGAGTGACTATAGAACTCGGCATATATCAATTCTGCATTACTTCAAGGTAATCTTTTCACTTAAATGTAACATCGAAATGAGAATACAATTGAGATGAAGGACCTAAAACTAGAAAAAAAAATTAAAAACATTGTTGATTCATAACTAATACCATTGTCGAACAATGGTAATACACTAATTTATCTCTTCTTTCCTTTTCTATGGACAATTGTCACTTGTCAATACTGTCAAATCTTGAAATAAGAAATTTGACAACTTAAAATTCGATTTTGATTGATAAAACTTATAAAAACACTTGCACAATGGATAAAATTAACGAGTCATCGCCCTCTACCGCGCCCCCTTTGAAACGACCCTCTCCCCCTACCCCCCGAGTTGCCCTTCCCTTTCGGGGGAGGACTTTTGGGGCGCAGCGCCTCGATCCTCTCCGTGCAGCCAGTCGTGATGTTGTTATTGTCAAAATAGCTGGCGTATAATTCACCATTGAAATTGGAATTTGTCAATTCGGGTCCTATGGTCAACCAGCCGGGTCTAATGGTACTGTCCCTTCCGAAAACGTGCAAACGACGTCTTCCCAAACAGAAATGCTCGATTATGTGGAAAATCTCCACGGGTTTTTCCAGACTGCCGTATTCGTTCTCCTCGGAAATTATCAAGTCGATGTCCACATTGGCATGGATGAAATCTCCATCGGTGGATCTCCGAACGGTGCCTGAAAATGTGAGGTTAATTTTTTATTTGACATTTGACATTTTGGATATTTGACGTGGACCAGTGGCGTGCCAAGTACGTCAGCGATTAGTTTTTTTTTTGACAAAACCTGGTTAATTTTAGACATAACCTGGTTAATTTTTGACAAAACCTGGTTAATTTTTGACAAAGCCTACCTTTAATCCCCATAAGACAGTGTTCCTTGGTTCTCTGAAAGACAGCCTTTGGGTCCAAATTCTTTGAGTGCCCCGGATTCGTGATATTAGTCCGGATCCAACAAATATCCTCGCACCTCCGGAAGCCCCACTTTCTCAAACAGACCCTGCCCATATCGAGCCCGTCCGAACTTCCGCACCACAAAAAAACGAAACTTCTTTGAGCCGCCACTTCTCCGATATCCAGATTCATGATGCGGTCCCAACTCCAGAACTGCATGTTAGTGGCGCCCATAGTCCGTTGGTATTCTTCTAATGGAGGTTCTATGAGAATTACGTCAAATTTACTGTTAAGATTCTTCAAATCGTAACTAGATAAGTCGCATTTGAGATACATAGGAGGATTGGCGGTCTGCTGGATCAGTTCGTCTTTCAATTTGATGAGTTCGCGCAGTTTCGGGTACTCCTCGAATCGGTCGGCCAGGCCGACATCTCGGATGAAGTTCTGGGGTCGTTGGCCCGTATCGACAAAGTGTTGGCAGTAATCGTTATGGGGATTGGACGATTGCGTTCCCTGCATAATTAAAATCAACGTAATTCATCGTTACTTTGGGTATTTTAAAAATTGGGGACCTTTAAGAAGGTGGAAGAGTCTCGGTAGACCAATTCATCAGGGGTGTCTTTTTTGTAGTCGTAATCGTCACAATCCTTGCTGGTCGAGTCTTTCTGGTCGTGCTTTTTCTTGGGGACTTCTGTTGCGGTGCCCAGTACTTGTCTGAGCTCTTCGGCCCCGGAAACTCCGAGCTTAAAGGGAATTTGTGTAGGACATAACCTAGAAATTTTTGTTTACTCACTGTTTGCGCCAAAAGTTGCTTCCTTTTACGCGATTTTTCGCGTAGCTCCTTTAGGACGTCACCCATTTATGCGTTTTTGAGATCGTTTTCGTTGGAATTCACGCAAATTTAGTTAAATAAGAGCTAATTAGATAATGTTGACAACTCCATAATTAAAATTATTGTCATTTGTCAATCTCACGTCAAATTTATTTTACCATAGAAAAAGAAAACAGTAGAAAGGTTTTTATCTATGATCGCAAGCGAAAGTCACTAGCCAACCTCAGAATTAAATCCCTAAATTTGAAATCGGGCGCCAAATCGAAAATTGATGTTTTTTCAAGACAAATTTTCAAATTTCTTTATTATTTCCAATTATTACTGATAATAATCGCAGTTTATTATCAATTTTCTAGTCGGAAATAGTTTTAAAATGTATAAAAGGAGTATAAATCTTGCTGCCTGGTTGAATGTTGTTCATTTAGGAGGATCTCTTCGATATCCTTGCGAAAAACTCGATAAGATTTCGGGCAAAAACTCCCCGGCGCAAAGTTTTATCTCTTCTAGTCGCGCAAAACCTTCCCGGCCGCCACCTCGCCCAACATATTCCCGCTAGAAAATTCCCATTCATGTCCACGAAAAGTGCGGAAAATTGACGAAAACCCGCGAAAATCCCGCTCGAAACGAGAATGGCTTACAACCTCTTGCCCGTGCGCCTGGTGGACGTGAAGAATTCGGACACTCAGTCGGAAATATCGGAAACCGGCACGGCCACGTCCGAGTTCCCCTCGAATTGGGGCTCCCGGGAGGACCTGAGAGATTTCGTGACGAAACATGGATTTAAGGACATCACCGACTTATATCAGGACCGGTTCAGAGTCGACAGGAAGAAGCTGGAGCAGATGCTCAGCGGTAAGAATTGAAAAAAAAAACATCAGAAAAGATTAAAAACTGGATTTGTTTAGGAGACAACGACGCTCTGATACCAGCCGACGTTTTTTTCGCCAAGGTTTGTTTCTGAAATATTCTTACAATTGATTGAAAAGTCCAACTTCCAACTTTTTGAAATCATTTTCAGATCATGGAAGACACTGACACTTACATAACGTGGCCCAACAAGCTCAAGCTAGGGGCCAAATCGAAAAAGGGTAAGCCAAAATTCATTCAAACAATTCAGAAATTCAGAATTTCGAGATTTTTCTGATTATTTTGAATTATTTCAGACCCCCATGTGAGGATTGCCGGAAAGCAAGAGGACGTAGTAGCAGCTAAAGACAGGATCATGTCCGTTCTCTATACCAGAGTAAGAATTTTGATGCTTTTTTTCTATTTTTATCAACTTCTGTGACTTTTTTAACGTTTTCGTAATTTTGATCACTTTGATCATGTTCATTACTCTGGAGCGCGTTCATAAAACTTCGCTGGGCGTCACCTTTGCGAAAGAGCGAGAAAGAGAAATGCACTTATGAGCTAAAATGTATACAGAGACAAACTGTACCAGGGTGACGCATCGCTCATTTTATGAACACACTTCTTCTGATCATTTTGATAATTTTTAAAAATGATTATTGCAGTGTAATCGCGTTACAATGAAAATGGACATTAGTTACACTGACCATTCGCACATCATCGGTAAAGGGGGGCACAGTATCAAGAGAGTGATGGAGGAGACTCAATGTCACGTCCATTTTCCGGACTCTAATCGTTCGAATCCGACCGAAAAAAGCAACCAAGTTTCCATTTCGGGCGATCTGGAAGGAGTGGAATGCGCCAGGAGCAGAGTCAGGGTAAGAAAGACATACCCCCGATTACAGTTCATTCAGTTATCTGGTGTGGAACTAGATTTTGACGTTTTGGTGACTTTTGCTTTGTAACATCACCTTTCTGTCGCGAATTTTAGCATAATGTAAATAGAAATGCGGGCTTTTGAAAATAGGTTAGCCGTTTTTCTGTCAGCTTCAAATAACGTTGAATTTTCATTTTTTTTGTAAGGAGTCAGTTCATTGATCAATGAAGCTAACTCCATGTCTTTATTTTCTGTAATATTAACACGCTAACACAAATTTTCAGATGTGAATTGGGTTAAAAATGTCAGTCCAAAACATTTTTGCAAGGTTACTCCTCCATCGGAGCAGTATATTCACTATTTTCTGCGTCTCAGTCAAGATGCGTTTCTTTTACTTAGTTCCTGTGTCTTTTTTCATAGAAGATCTTTTAAATCACGGGAAATAAGAGCACTTTGGCAAAACTGAATTCAGAATCAAAATCAAAGTGTCAAATTTCTTTACGTTTGACATTTCATGCCAACAGCCCACTGCTCATTTTATTTCGATTGATTTGGTTACAAAACCATGGCAAAACATAACAAAACCAAATTTCCCCACTACAAAGCTAAATGGAAGGCATGAATCTCAAGTTTCTTCGATTTTGACAGGAATTGATTCCCCTGATTTTCGGCTTCGAGCCGCCGATCATGTCCCAGAACATCGACAACACTTCGCCTTACGTGATCAAGATCCAAGAGCAGTACAAGGTCCAGGTCATGTTCAAAACGCGTTCAAAATTGCACGCTACCATAGTGCTGATCAAGGGCGTCGAGTGGGAGGTGGAGCAGGTGAAGCAGGCGACCCTCTGCCTGATGAAGTACATGTGCGACAGTCTGGCCAACCAGATCCCGGTGCAGATGTCCATCCAGATCCCGCCCCAGCACCACCAGACCGTTCTGGGCAAGAACCACTCGAACTTGAAGGCGATCATGCAGCACACCAACTGCCAGATCATGTTCCCGGACGCGCAGGACCAGAACATCCCCAGTCTGAAGAAGAGCAACGTCAGCATTTCCGGCAATATCCATACGGTTTACAGGGCGAGGCAGTTGCTGATTGGCAGTCTGCCGCTTTTGATCATTTTCGATCTGCCAGAGGAGAACGGGCAGTTGAGGATCAGGAGCGAGCAGATCGCGGAGATCCAGACCGGGTGTGACGTCACGATCAATGTCAGGCAGAAGGCCAAGCAGATGATCAAGGCTTGCATCATCAAGGGGGTGGAGAAGCACGCAAGTGAGTACTTCGACAGTTTAGATAGATCCAGTAGCATTTGAAAAGTGCAGAATTCATCTTTTCAATTCATTTCTATGAATACATTTTGGAATATAGGTCCGTGATCAAAGCTGATAAACATATATTATGCATTTCCATAACGACCGCCTGTTAAATGTCTAAAAAAGTTAAATTAGTAGCCGAAATTCCAAGTGCCAAAATAAAATGTCATTCTAGAATATGCACTATTTTTGATGGTTTTTCTTGTCGGATTTTTAAGCGGTTTTCAGTGAAAAATATTGGGTTCAGCTGATGGCGACGTCACACACAATCTGCTCCAGTTTTGATGCATTTTTCAGCTAGAAATTGACTATTTTTTCCTGTTCTCTTCCCGCGTTTTTGCGTTTTTCCGAATTTTAAACGTTTTATCTCTTGCCCGATTTTCATGCGGTTTTCACAGAAAAACATCAAGTCATGCCCGGTGAGACGGTTAAACACTATCCTTTTCAAATCTGAGGCATTTTCCACCTCTATACCAAATTTTTCTGTATTGTTTTCTTGCCTATTTTATTTCCAGACTTCCCTAATTTTTTCTTGTCCGATTTTGATGCAGTTTTCAGTGAAAAACATTGAGGCACGTCCAGGTACACAATTACATACTTATATTTTTCTGTTCTCATGCGTTTTTCGCCTCAATATGAAAGATTTTCGTATTTTCCTCTTGTTTTTCTTGTCAGGATTTGATGGGTTTAGTTTCCAGCAATGGCCGCCATTACTCTATCACATAGAAATATACAAAAATCCTTGCCATTCAAAAGCGTACATTTTAAAAAATCTGAAAAAATCCCCAGAGGCCCCTCAGGTGACCGTCCCTCCGAATCCGGCGTAAAAAAAGTGACGTTCCTCCCCTAAATGTTCGAAACCACCCCCAAGAAAATTTAACCCTACTTTTCTCAAAAAGTTACATTTTTAAAAATCCCAAAAAATTACCAAGAACCCCTAAAACGGTTGCCGACCCGAATCCGGCGCCAGAAATGTGACGTTTTACTCTAACTGTCCAAATCGGTCTTTAAACGACCTTGAGATTTTTCAACCCTTAATTTCTCCAAAAGTACACTTTTACGAATCCGGAAAAAATCCACAAACCACCCCTTGCCTGGCCGCTTTTCAGAACCTGGCTTCAAAAATGTGACATTCCTCGCCTAAGTGTCCGAAACATCCTTTCGAAAACTTTAACCTCACTTTTCTCAAATAGGTGCATTTTTAAAAATCTGAAAAAATTCCCAGAGGCTCCTCGGGTGACCGTCCGTCCGAATCCGACGTCAAAAAAGTGACGTTCCTCCCCTAAATGTCCGAAACTACCCCCAAGAAACTTTAACCCTACTTTTCTCAAAAAGATACATTTGTAAAAATCACAAAAAACCACCAACAACCCCTAGGACGGTTGCCGACCCGAATCCGGCTTCAAAAATGTGACGTTCCTTCCCTTCGAAAAAATCTGAAAAATTACTATAATAAGATCTTTTGTAAAAAAAGTGACATTTAGGCCATTTAAAATTTTACTTTGTTTACTAGTCGCTATGGAAATGCACAAAAACATCCCATACTCTCGTCTATTTTAAAGTCTTTGAAAAATTCTCTAACGTCATCGTCAGCGGATCCCGAAATTCATGTGAAATTTGTATGCAAATTTTCTGTAGTTTTGACCACTTTATGAAGTAACAAATGATTCCGTTCCACATAAACTGCATTTTCCATTTTAATATGATCTTTAATTAAAAAATGTATGTAATTTTTCTTGGTTTAAATCGAGGTTTAAATGTTTCCTTGTATCGAAATGTGACATTTCAAATTTGGTCCTAGAAAACAGGAAATGCAAAAATGAAAACTGACACTTCATACTTCGAAAAATTCATTTCAGCAAACATCTACAGAGCTAGGAACTTGATTTTGGGCATCGACGAGCCCCCAATAGCCGCTGTCATTCCACCGACGTACTTCGCGCCTCCTAGTGTCAACAACACCAACAACGCCAACAACGGCAACAACGCCAACAACAGCAACCAAACCCAATCATCGAATTTCTCGCCTAACCCCGATCACTTGATGCTCAACAACGCATCCGGCCTTTCGAACTTGACCCCTTCACCGGCCTCGCCATTATGCAGCCCCATGTTCGCCTGGCACTACCCTCCTAACGCGTCCAACGCCGGCCAACCGATTTCGCCCTTCGTGGGCGCCATCCCTAAATTGCCCTATCTCTACAACGTCATGCACCAGAATTCCGCCCCGTCGGGCGTTTACCATCACGGAAATTCGGCGCCCTCCTGCTCTTCCGCCGCCACCCAGATCACTTCTGACGTCAAGGAGACTAGCACCATTTCGAGCATTTCCAGCAACGATAGCAGTACGCTTTCTGTTATGGGGCCCACAGGGATGAGCCCTAGGGGATCGATTTCGCCTCAGAATTACAAGAGCTACGAGGCCTGCACCATGGAAAGGAGCGGTGAGTTTTTTTCCATCGATTTTTTTCAATCGATTATATCATTGTCGATAGTTCGTAAGGGATGGTTAACGTGGCGCACATTTTGAGTACCGCTAAACTGAGCATCGTGACGTGACGTCATTGAGTGGACTTTTCGGCGGGAAATTTGAATCACCTTCTTGATTTTGGTTGCTATCGCCTAGCAACCAGAATCAATTATCTTGCAACATATTAGTTGCTAGGTAATATCAACAAAATCGCTGCGTTTGGGCGGCCATTTTGCTTAGCCATAATAAGGTGAATATTTTGATTGAAAATTTTCTTAAGTAAAGTCAAAAGACATTCTGGAGGCTACTTATTTCATTGAAAACTATGGAATTAAGTGATTTGCAATGTAGCTGAGTATTTATTAATAATTTCTAGAAAAATTAGGAAAAAAGTGAAGCAGGCTGTCAGCTTTTCGAATTTTGCAAAAGGAAAGACTTACCTGTGGAATATCAAAGCAATCAAAGGCAACCAAAGGGCAGATTTATGGCCCTAAAGCGACTCGAAACACGAGAAAATCGAAAAACGTTGAGAAAACCGAAAAAACACACGAAATCGAGAGCTCGGTAAAATGCACTTCCGCCGTTAAAGTCAAAATAATGCGTAGTACGTGATCTGTCATTTAAAAAAAATGCAGCAGAATGGAAACTGGAAATGACTTATTCTAGAGCTTATTCTTGGCTTATTCCTAATTTATTGGTTGAATTTTTCATTATCCCTACACGGCACTAATTTGACAGTTGACCGGAAACTGCCTTCCTCCAGAAATGTCAAAAATCATAAACTTCAAACTGAGCACTAGTGGCTCTCAATCAGTTTTTCTACGTTCGCAAATCATGACGAATACGTCTAACCCTCTTTTACTATCTTATCCGTATCTTATCCATCAACCAAATGTCAAATATGTTAACCGAAATTGTGTCATAACAGAGCAATCGTCCGGTTTTTGCGAGATGTCGTCCCACAACACCCACCAGGACGCCGTCAACCAGAAGAAACCGGAGCGGTTAGGATCCGCATCGTCCGCCTCCTACGATTACGAGGCCAAACGCCTCTCCGGCCTGCAGGCGATGCAATCTCGCCCCAATCCCGGAGTTTACCGAGTCCCGACGAACACCTGGGCCGGCTACGGCATCAGCAACACCAGCCCGGCCGGTTTCGCCAACAAAAAAGACGAGTTCGTATGGAAAACGCCGACCAATCACGCGGCCAGCCCGGCTGCTGCCGACCAATACGGAGCGGGCAACGCCCCCTTACCGAACGGCAACGCCGCAACTCCGGCGATGACAGCACAAACGTCAACCCCGTCCGGGACGGGCAATTCTAACCTCAACACGAGCAACATTCTGGATCACACGCCCTTGCAGATGCTCAACCGCGTGATCACTTCTAACTGGTCGGATTTGCCGTCGCTTTTGAACAGTTTAGGGCTGGATCGTTACGTCACTCTCTTCTTGAAGAACGAGTTGGATTTGGCGGTTTTCGCCACTCTCAGCGACAAAGACTTGATCACTATCGGGGTTACCGCGTTTGGGAGTCGCAAAAAGATGTTGCTGGCGATATCCGAGTTGAATAAGAGGTCCGCGTTTTGCTCCGCGGCTCCTGGGGCCGAAAGGAAGAGGTCCTCGTCAAATTCGCCCATTAATCGTTGGTGACGATTCGATTATTGTCGAACGAGCGGGTAATGTTATCATTATTTAGTAATTTAAGTATTATATTAAAATTATTATTACGGGTGTGTTTTTCTGTATGTTAATTGATAATTGGTGTTGTTTGTATGGGAGTATGACGATTTTACTTCGTTATATTGATAATTCGTCTCTTATTATTCCTGAATGTTATGGGTTTTGTTTCGTCTTTATTATATTACTATTGTTACTAAGATTGTTCGTAGTTTATCGTTAAATTATTTATTATTCAATGGTTATATGTGACTCCGGTGTACTCTATTTAAATGCTACTTAACTATTACTTTGGAAAAACTTGCGCGACTATTTATTTTCCACTGTAATAATTTCTCGTGGTTATTGATTCGGAGTTTTTTTTGTACTTTTGTACATATTTTAACAAAAACTAAAAGTAATTTATTACAATTTACAATAACTTTTACAGCAATCGATAAAATGTGATATTTTTACGTGATCGTATAATAAGCTACTATTAATAAATTAAATTAATATACTATTTCCTAGTTTTACAAATTACACTACTACTATTATTACTTGGATTTTATATTTATAAGATAACTATTATTGTAAGCAAAAGTTTTGATTTATCACCCCCCTTATATTTTGATTATTTGATTCCAAATTAAACCTTTTATGGATGAATTGAAACTTTTGTACTTGATTATGTATGAAAATTATTAGGATAACTATTTATGAAATTATGCTCTCGAATTATCGCTGTTATAAACATTTAACTGATGAGGTGAGAGAAATAAATTAAAAATTATGATCTTGTTGAAAAATCCGTGTTTACATCCGATGAACTCAAAAACCCGATGAACATACTGAAATCAAGTTTGACAAGCGCCTCCATCTTGATGAATCGGAAAACCCGATGAACTATAAAGCCCAGTATTTCCACCTATAATTAACCTCCAGTTAGCTAACTGGAACCTTATACTGTAACAATTCCTGTTAAAATGAATAACAAAGGCTCACATTTAAAGTTACAGTTAGCTAATCTGGGGGTATACCATGAGTGGAAATACTGGGTCTAAGTTTTTCATCCGATGAACTATCGGTGACTTGACAGGTGCCGCCATCTGGTGACTTTTTCCTAGGGAATTTCGTTTTGTCAGTCCTGCGCTCTGTCGGTAACAATCGCGAATCCATTGAAGTCGCCTCTTGACTTTCCCGATGATGGTATGCGGTAGTGGTCGGTGCGCGTCTTGAAAATTTATCGTTTCGCTTCATGTTTTGTGTTGAAATTCGCCTTAGTTCAGTGCTTCCGTCTCGCACAGGGTGAGCCCGGACCGTCGCCGCGACCCTGCCCAGCAACGACAGTAAGTCGCCCTTTCGCCCTGTGCCCCGCCAGGACGACGTTAGAGCAAACAAAACTACGCCAATCGATTGTGTCGGTGTCCCTCCTTGACGTTTCCGTGCCTGTGTGTGTCCCGTGAGGGGTTCGAAACGCCGCCCGGTCCTCATTAACGCCCCCGAAAATCCGCGCTATCGATTTTCGCCCGAAATTACGCAGACCGAGCGATCCGAGCCGGCCACGGCCAACAATCGACCATCGCCTGTCACCAGTGTCATTCGCTTGTCAAACTTTCGGTTTATAGGTTAGGTTTCGTCCGAATTTAGGAAATTGCCTGGAAATTAGGCGGAAAAACCGAAAATCGGGTCGGTTTTTCGGGCCGGACGATGCGGGGGGGTCGGACTGCGCAAAATTCATTCAGCTTTTGGATTTCTGGCCGGCGTCCAATCGCTGGCGTATAGGAATCCGGCGAGACCGCATGAATTACGTGAATCAATAACACCTCTCGCTCTCCAGAAATGTGTTTTATTGTCGATTTTTCGTCCCGCGATTTCGCCGTGCTCGAAATTCCTGCAGGGGAGCTAAATTTAGACCGATCGATCGAAAAAAGCGACTTTACGACCCCCGGACTGAAATAAGAGGGCCTGATTAGGGATGATGAAAGTGACGGAAGGGGGTCGCGTTCGGGGGTGGGTTTCGGGCGCCCTCGGGGGGCGGCCGGTCGTTTTGCGGTTCGAACTTTGGGAATAAGTGGCGAAATCCTCTTAGGAAGGTGCCCGAGGCGGCTCTTGCCCTTTTTCAGGGAAAATCCGGTCAGATAAAGGGAATAGAGGGATGGGGTTTACATCGTCCCTTATTTTTAGCACGCCGTTAGACTATACGAAGGTACTTACGTCACTAGTGTTGTTAAACGCACGCTTTAAGTACCAGTGAAAGTCAATTAAATTCGATCTAGGTGCTTAAACCAACGAAAGTTTACTTTCCTCGCCCTGTCTTCAATTTAATGATTTATTTGTTGGTTCCAAATTTGATGGAGCCCAATTACTGACGTTATCATCCCTTCTAGGTTATGATGAGGGATGGGGAAAAATCGCGGTCCATCATAATAACACTTCACCCTCCCTTGCTCTCATCTCGAGGCAGAAACTGTAAATTTTCCACGAGATTTTCCACTAGAAAAGCTCTTTGGTTCTTTCATGCGAAAGCGATAAGAGGCATGTTCAGGTCTCTCCCGGCTGGGAGACAAATTTTAATTATTCAAATGCAAATTCGAGTGAGTTACCAGCCTCCGTTCGCACTCGCTCGCTCGTTTCCCATCAATATTATGGTGGAAATGATGGAGTGAATCCGGCAATCCGGGTCTCTCCGGTTTGATGTTTAATGTATACGCAATTAAACGCACAGACATGGCGTGGACTAGATGGGGATCGATACTGCAAAGCCCACAAACTGAATAATGCTCTGCGACCCTGATTTGTTTTCAATTTGTACCTACTTCGATTCGGGGTTGAAATACGATGTGTCCGGGAAATTATCGAATTCCTTTTGATGACCGATAAATTGGCATCAACTCGAAAAAATGTACCTCGAAATACTGTCAAAACCTGATAATTTTGTCATGGGGAAAATCAAGGCTTAAAATTCGAAAATTTCAGGGGCCTGTAGACCAATTTTGCTAATAATTTGACGTTTTTGCTGTCAATTCGGCTGTCAACGTGTGTCAAAATTGGATGAATTCAATCTATTTCCCAAAATAAAACGAAATTTGACTTCCAAACATTGCATTGTCATCACTGTTAAGACTTATGAGAAAACTAACAGAACACTGATTAATTTTTTCAATGTAATTTGGATTTCTAATGACATAAATGACACCGTCGTTCTTGAAAATTTAGTACCATTTTTGGTTCTTGTTTTTCAGTGCTACCTTTGAAAATGGTTTTAAAACGAGGGGTTGACCACCCCGAAAAAACTGGTACACCAAATATGTATAAAAATTACTAAAAAATTACTTAAAAAGTACTGAAATTATTCCAAAAATTACAAAAATTACTAAAAAAAAACACTAAAATCACCAAGAAGACTTATGAGAAAACTAACAGAACACTGAATAATTTTTTCAATTTAATTTGGATTTCTAATGGCATAAATGAAGCCGGCGTTCTTGAAAATTCAGTACCATTTTTGGTTCTTGTTTTTCAGTGCTACCTGTGCTACCTGTGCTACCTGGTTTTAAAACGAAGGGTTGACCATCCCGAAAAAACGTACACCAAATATAAAAATTACTCAAAAATTACTTGAAAAGTACTGAAATTACTTCAAAAATTAAAAAAATTACTAAAAAAACACTAAAACCACACAAGAAAAATACTGAGAAATTACTAAAATTACAGAAAATTACAAAAAATACTAACATTACCAAAAAAAAAATATTGAAAAATTACTGATATTACAAAAAATTACTCAAAAAAACACTAAGATTACAAAAAATATACTAAAACCATAACAAAAAAATTACTGAAAAAGTAACAGAATTACTAAAAATTATTAAACGATGTACACCAAAATTATTAAGTGGTCAACACTCATTTTAAAACGTCAAAATTTCACAAATCGTAGTAAAATTTCTACTGAATAAATTAATCTCAAATCGTTTGTAATTGGATTGATTCCGTTTTAATGATGATTTTTTGTAAACAGACTGTTTAAAAAGGTACTTTAGGATACATTTTCCGATATTTTATCATAAAAATAAACAATTTTCAAACTTGAGACTAAATAAAAATATTACTTACCTACCTAATATTTTCATGAGTTGGAATTTTTATCGTAATTTCCACTTTTATTCTTGGTTTCCATGAAGCTCTAAATCTTTTTATCACATTTTATTCGAAATATGGGAAATTACTAATATTTTCTTATCAAACGAGTCAAAAAAGTATTATTCAATTTCAATTCTCAGTCTTGCGAGCATAATTAATAACTCGTAATTAACAGGTAGTTCACATTTGATCAATTTATAGGTTAAGATGATTTCGATTATTTTGTGGGCACATTGAATTACCAAAATTAGGAGTCGACCTCATCGAAAATGCATCGCGTACGGATTTTAGAAAGTCTAAAACCGCAGTATCGATACAATGATTCATGCATCATGACTCAATATTTTTAACTGTTTATCCGACTATTAAAAGGTACTAATATGTAATTTCTAGTAAGTAGTCACTGATATCATGTAAGTTGCGTTTCCTGTTTTTCGGCTTTTAATTGGATCGTTACTATCCTCTCTCGCCCTTTGGCTCTTTCCCCGTTCTGTTGTGATGTTGGCTCTCCTCCCCCGAAAACACAACATAAACACGCCAGCAGCCCCGAACAGAAGAGGGTGAGTCTCGTTTCGCGGTCGAAAGCACATCGCCCCCTTCTTCATTCGAGTGGCCGCCTGCTGAAATTCCCCGTCCTCACCTGTACAAAACCACGGAATTTCCCTAAAATTTGTAGACATTTTCAAACTTTACTAAAAGTTCCAGAATTCTTTCATTATTATATCAGAGAGAAGGTATAAAATTGAGTGCTCAATACATTGGAAATCGTGAAACATGTTTGTAATACCATGTTTTGGCAGCGAGAAAAATGTGTTGCCTACTTCATGGAATTATTATTTCCTAGTACCGAAGAATTCGCCTAAATCTGGCAACGCAGCGTGCCACTATTTCAGAGCCGCAATCGTCGCGCAATGTGTGCGAGTGAGATAGCTAGTCGCAGATCTCGCAACGTTGCCAAATTTCTCCTCGTAGGTAAAACAGTTATCTTCCTAATGAAGCTTCATTGCCCTCGACGATAGATGGCCTAAGATCCGCCATCCATTTTCGAGGGTAATTTGGACGTTTCAATATTTTGTACTCTCTGATTGTGATTATATGTAAATAAAGATCTTCTACTGGTTCGATCAAGCATCGCGTGGCCGGTTTATAATTGAATTTCTCCACTCCTGGAGGGTTGAAGTTCATTACACGTTCCGATATCGGACAGACGGAATTCGTAAATTGGAGATCGTTTCACTCGATAAGGGAATTCGTGGCCCGGGCGTGGTTTATTTATCGATTTGGCTCCTTCCGAGCGATACGGCCCTGCATTGTGCGTTTCTTGTCCGGTAAAAACCCGAACGCACAAAAAGGGGGAGGATCTGTGCGCCCTTCTCAGATTTCCGGCTTTTCCCGGTTGCCTGATGGGGATTTATTTTCTTATCGTATAGTCGTAGGGGGTGATATCGTACACCTGTCACTTATTTTATTATTAAAAAAAAGTAAGGGGTGGTTCGTTAAACCGGAGTATTTTGTTCTCTGCTGCACTCTGTATAGAGGATACTGGAGAGTGCTCTCGCTTGTATCAATTTGGTCCGGGACTCTTCTATTCCTGGGTTTCGGATCGATTTTGTAACGAGATTACCCATGGCATAGTTAGATTTTCTCGTTAATAAGAGATTAAATGAGATTGAACCCATCTTCATCCCTTATTGTACCAGGCGTACTTGCCAGGGAAAAGTCTTTCGTTTTACTCTTACTGTTATTTTATACCATGCATGTAGACATTTTATTAGAATTGAGGAGTTTACCACTTGGCAAAGTTAATGTACTGGCCGTCAGCAAATTTGGGCAGATCTGACAAATTTTGGACAAACTTTGACGAATTCTTGCAAATTTATGTAAAATGTGACAAATTCTTGGAAGATTTGATCAATTTGGTAACATTTTCGGTGCATTTGGAATATTTTAGACAGTTTAATTCTGATGAGTTCTTGCAAAATCTTCTTGGTAAGTTTCAATTTCCATCTGTTTCCAGCAATTTCAAGAAAATTTTGACGAATTCTTACAAATCAAACAAATTGCTGCTAACTTTCCAGTAAATTTAGTAAATTTTTGTCAAATTGGGTGAACTATCAGCCTTTTTCTCGCGAATTTCCAAAAATGTTTTTCGAATTTTTGACAGGATGTGATAAGCTCTCGTAAATTAATTCTGGTAATTTTCAAATTCTACCCGTTTTCAGCAACTGCTGGATAATTCCCTGCAAATTTATATGAAAGTGGGAAATGCCCAGTGAATTTACCAAATTTTTGTCACATTAGAAACAGACATCAGCATTTTTCGACAACATGTTGGTAATTTATTATCAAGGCAAGTGACAAATTTCTAGCAAATGGTGGTAAATCACTGAAGAACTTGTCGAATTTGTCAAACTTCTGGCCGATTTCCAAAAATGTTTTTCGAAATTTTTGCTATTATTGGTAAACAAGTAATTTCTGACGAATTCTTGCAAATTTATATAAATTGTGACAAATTGCTGGAAAATTTCCAGTAAATTTACCAAATTTTTGTCAAATTGAGTGAACAGATATAATTTTTCTACATGTTGGTAATTTATCTTTGCAAATATGGCATATTTATAGGAAATGGTGGTAAATCACTGAAGAACTTGTCGAATTTGTCAAACTTCTGGCCAATTTCCAAAAATGTTTTCCGAAATTTTTGCTATTATTGGTAAATTTCAAGTAATTTCTGACGAATTCTTGCAAAATTATATAAATTGTGACAAATTGCTGGAAAATTTCCAGTAAATTTACCAAATTTTTGTCAAATTGGGTGAACAGATATCATTTTTCGACATGTTAGTAATTTATCTTTGCAAATATGGCAAATTTATAGGAAATGGTGGTGAATCATTGAAGAACTTGTCGAATTTGTCAAACTTCTGGCCAATTTCCAAAAATGTGTTTCGTAATTTTTGCGATTATTGGTGAATTTCAAGAAATTTCTGACGAATTCTTGCAAATTTATATAAATTGTGACAAATTGCTGGAAAATTCCACGATCGGCGAGATGTGAACATCGTTGTAACGCCGCCCTTTTAAAATTTTCTTTGATTGCCCTTTTGGGCCTCAATTTTAATATTAAAAATGTAATTTTATAATTTTTAATATGTTCGTGTATTTTCTACACTTTTAACTGCTTTGATAATGGTCTAATTATTTGAGACCGAAACAGCTGTCAGCAATATTTTCAATAAAAAAAAATTCTCGTGGAGATGGGCTCGATATTTTATTCCTGGAAAATTCCCAGTAAATTTACCAAATTTTTGTCAAATTGGGTGAACAGATATCATTTTTCGATATGTTAGTGATTTATCTTTGCAAATATGGCAAATCTCTAGGAAATGTAGTGAATTGTTGACAAATCACTGGCAAATTTCCAAGAATATTTTAAAATTTTTGGCAAACTTGACGAATCTTTCGAAGATTTCGTAAATTTGGTAGCAAATTTCTGGCAAATTTGATTTATTTCAGCCAGTTTGTGACCAGCTGTTGCAAATCAATCTTGGTAGACTTGAATTTTCAGCCATTTCCAGCAAATGCGACTTAGAAAATTTCGAAATCTTTCCAGAAATTTGACAAACTTTTGAGTTCATTGATCACTCTCAAAGTTTACTTGAATTTCGAAAAAAAAATTATTTTTATTTTCAATTGACATAAGCAAGTACCTAAATCATCATAATCTTAAAAGTATCTGTAAAAATTAAAACAGACTCCTCTTACAAAATTACTTAATCAAAAGACTTAACGAATTCTTATAACACCCTGTATAATGATAAAAAATCCGAGACTTTTTGAAAGACCTCGTAATTAATAATGAGATTATGATTTCGGGGGCGTCCCGGTGAACCGTCCGCCGAAATAATGCATAGGCGGCGTGGGCGAGAGCGCCACGACGCCCGCCTTCACCGCGTGACGTAACAGGGACGGAGAAGCCCAAACGACCCAAAGAGAGAGAAAGAGAGACGCGCATCGCGACGATCAATGAAAACGCCGTCACAGATGACGGGAGGAGAGAGAGAGAAGAGGAACGCGCGTATTTCGGGTTCCCGCCGGCGTCGGGACGCCGGCCGGCCGCCGCGGCGTCGCTATTAGAGGCCTGAAAAACGACCGACACGTTTTCGGATTCATCCCGTATCAATTTCGAGAGGACGGGGCGTCAACAACGTCATCTTTGTGTCATTTTTCGTTTGGAATTGCTGAAAGACACGAAAAGAGTGAGGCTTTCATTCATGAACGGTTTTATTTTCGCTGAAAGAGACGTCGAAAAGTTAAGATCATTCGAATTAATGAATCCGGCAAATTAAGGCCTATAAAAGTGGGGAAAATATTTGAAATACAGATGTTACTTCGGTGATGTTTGTGTACAGTGTAGGTACTTATCAACAAATGTCTCAATAAGGGGAAATCTCTATCACACATTTTATTAACGTTCCTGATGAAATTGGATATAACATGTTGAATGTTTGAGCTTTGAGCATTCTGTGTCAAATGTGTTTACAATTTGGCAAATGTCTGGCAGTATGTTTGACAACATGTAAAATGTTCAACAATACAATGTAAAATGTTTGTCTAGTATTGAAAACTTGAAAAATGTTTGACAATGTGTAAAATGTTTGACAATATGTAAAATGTTTGTCAAGTATTGAAAACTTAAGAGTGTTTGAGAATTCTAAGAAGTTTAAAAAAATGGGAAAAATGAGTATTACACATGTTACAAACGTTTCTGATGAAATTGGATATAACATGTTGAATAATTGGGCATTCTGTGTCAAATGTGTTTACAATTTGGCAAATGTCTGGCAGTATGTTTGAAAACATGTAAAATGTTTGACAATATGTGAAATGTTTGTCGAGTATTGAAAACTTCAGAGTGTTTTAGAATTCTGTAGACTGTCTTTAAGCAGTTTCAAAAAATGGGAAAATGACTATTACACATGTCACAAAAGTTTCTGATGAAATCGGGTATAACATGTTAGATAATTGGGCATTCTGTGTCAAATGTGTTTACAATTTGGCAAATGTCTGGCAGTATGTTTGAAAACATGTAAAATGTTTGACAATATGTAAAATGTTTGTCAAGTATTGAAAACTTAAAGAGTGTTTGAGAATTCTGTAGACGGTCTGGGAATTCTAAGAAGTTTAAAAAAATGGGAAAATGACTATTACACATGTTACAAACGTTGCTGGTGAAATTCGATATAACATGTTAGATGTTTGGGCATTCTGTGTCAAATGTGTTAACGATTTGGCAAATGTCTGGCAATATGTTTAACAACATGTAAAATGTTTGACAGTATGTAAAATGTTTGTAGAGTATTGAAAACTTTAGTGTTCGAAAATTCTGTAGAGTTTTAACAAAATGTTCTGTAATTTTGAAAAACTTCAGTAATGGGTGTATGGTGCACTAATAATCTTGCAAATAACTCGCCCATATTTGAAAATACTGTTTTTTATTCACAAATTGGGAATATGTAGAATGTCTGCGAATTCTAAGGAGTTTCGAAAAATGTTCTGTAATTTTAAAGAACTTTCAGGAATGGGTACATGGTGTATTCATAATCTTGCAAATAGTTCGCCCATCATATTTGGAAATACTGTTTTTTATTTCCAAATTGGGAATATTTCAGTCTGTTACTTTGCTTAATGGAATCACAAATAGGTGGGTATATCATTCATCCGCTTTCGTATTAAATTTCCACGCGACTACGTCAACTCTGAATTCCCTCTGAAATTTGAACAATCCTCTGATTAAACCACGACCACATAATGACGTAGACGGCGGCCGGATAATATAATTTCATACCGAATTCGTAAACAAAATACTGTTTGAATAAATTCCACATAATACAAGTCTAAACAACGTGACATTTTTTAAATTTACGATCCCCGAAAAATTATGCACAAAGGGACGTATAATTAAATGAAATGGTGAAGTCGTACCCGCCCCGTATTAGCGAAATTAAAATACCGAAGGCCATCAATCACCCCCCACTTTTATACGGTTCCGTTTCTGGTGCATTCCTGCATTGCAACGTATGTGCGAAATTGCAGCAGAGGGTTGTTTGGAATGACGTGCTCCACTGCATCCGAAAGTGCACATAGACCGTTCACAATATCCCGAATCGCTGTTGCGAAAGGGCACGAGTCGAGCACTTTTCATTATTCCGGTCTCGCAAACGTCTCTTTTCGCGTCGTTACCAACCCTTTAAAGTGTCTAATTATTGTTACCGTCATGGAAGGAAAGGGCGTTTTTCTATTCTAACCCTTGGGAGATCAACTCTGGCTGATTGCATTGGTTATTTGTGAATATTTTTACGGGAGAATTGTACGAAAACAACGCTAACCACTTTGCCAATTTAACGTCAATTAAAAGTTGTATTTTTAAAGATAACAATGTCAAGTTTTTCTAATTTCGAGTTGGCAACAAAGCATGTATCTTGTATTTCTTCTGCTAAGACGTTTACAGGATCATGGCATTGAGTGCAGTCTTTGGCATTGCTCATGGATGATTTCATCTTGAACAGCCATTTATAGCTTTCAGAGCAATAGGGAAATTTCAATGATTAGTTGAGAAGATCTCTTGCTCGAACGAAATGAAGTCCTGGCCTTCCGGATTTGTGTAGTTGGCTGCAGTGGACCAAACGTGGGGCCTAAAATGGTCAGATTATTTCGCTTATTGTTCGCAGATCCGGGCATTTAGTGGCACACAATGGCGGATCGAGCCCCGGTTCGGGGTAATCACGGGATAACACCTTTCCGTCCACGTGCCAGATTTTCATCATGTCCCGTCTCCCGGATATTATTATCGCACGCCAGGTGCATAAACTGCACATTATCGATTCCGGCTGGTTCCTCCATTATGCACACATCGCAATTCGCCGCACACACAGCCTCCCTTCTAAATCATGCATTACTCGGTCACGTTGGCGTAATCCCGTCTCTCTTGCGCGAATCGTCCTTATATTGGGTGTAAATAAGTTATGCGGTAAAACGTGATGGGACAATGGGTTTCGACGCGCTTTTTTGCTCGATTTTTGGCTCTTTCGCAAGGGACGTCGGTGATTGATCGTGCCCTGTCGTCATTAATTCCCTTCCAGGGGAACAGTCTAACGACCTCACGGTTTACAGGATTCATTATCATCCGGCAGGCCCTCGGAATTGAAACAACGGAATCATCGGGACTTTCAGTTTTTAGAATGTTGAAGGTTGGTAAGCTGGAATATCCCTGAATTCAAATGTGACAGTTGACAGCTCAGTGAAGGATTAATTTTATTTTCCTCTTCTGCCTTTGCATCCAAGCATGCTTGTGTCCAGCAACTAATGTAAAATTCATCATTGCTTCAATGCAATGTTACTCATTAAATGTTTAGAAGCTTCTAGAAGTGAGGTTATAATTTCATCAGTTTAACTGTCAACTGAGAGTTTGTGCCTGTTTGTATAAGGTTGGTACTCTCGGATATCTCCAATTTCAAAGGTGACAGTTGACAGTTTCCTCTCCTGCCTTCACACCCAAACATGTCTTTGTTCAGCAACTTGTACAGTAAAATCCATCATTGCTTCAATGCAATGTTACTCATTAAATGTTTAGAAGCTTCTTGGAGTGAGGTTATAATCAGCTGCTCCAGTTAAACTGTCAACTGGGAGTTTGTGCATGTTTGTATAAGGTGGGTACTCTTGGATATCTCCAAATTCAAAAGTGTCAGTTGACAGTTTCCTCTTCTGCCTTCACATGCAAACATGTCTTTGTGCAGTAACTTGTACAGTAAAATTCATCATTGCTTCAATGCAGTGATACTCACAAAATGGTTGGAAGCTTCTAGAAGTGAGATTATAATCTGCTGCTTCAGTTAAACCAGTTAAGTATCATCTGGGAGTTGGTGCCTGCTTGGATCTGAAGGAGCTTTTTAAAAATTGAAATGGGTAATGGTTGGGTTTATACGACAGTTCCATTACTTCGCAGTCTACCCCCTTAAAGTGACATTTTGATGGTCGGGAAAGGGGTGAAGCCACTTTAATTAATAAAAATTTCATTTTTGCCATCCTCTTATTGCCTGAAAGCTGGAGGAGAGAGTTTTTGAAACGGTAAAACGAAAATAAAATAGACAAGTGACGGATCAAATCTCGGGAAACAAGACGATTGGAAATCCGTGAACGCTTCCGGAATTGCGATCGACGCGTCCATCTCTTTCCGACCGTGGAAAAGGCGAATCGATTTTACTTCTTTTCTTATCTTGTTGCATTTACGGCAGAAGTGACTTGCACCTACCCGCTGTACAAATTAGTCTCATCCTGACGATTTTCGTGCGTGTGCATACATGCTGACTGTTCTGTGCAAATATTTGTTCTCGCTCCCAGTTTACCTACTGTAAGTGGCTGGAAAATACCGAAATCCCAACAAAGACATCAGGCCGTCACGGCTTGAACCAGTTTCTGATATAAAATCACCTCGGTTTAATTAGATTTTCTTGCTGCGAGCGACCGGGGGTAATTTTAATTTCCTTCTTAATTCAAAGTCTCAACTTTCTGTATTAATCCTGGCGTTTATTCAAGTCTTGAGGGATGATTTCGGTGAGAAATGACTGAGGAGGTGTTTTCTTATCATAATTGTCGAACACCTGCGAACTCTACTGTCATCCCCTTCGCTATGCCACGGAGGGTTAGAGCTTATTGGGTCTGGTGTGCAATAATCCATCACTTCTAAAAGTTGGTGTCGTCGCACCTATACCTCTATACCTTGCCCGGCCACGATATGGGGATGTGGGGTGGAACTAAATTTGATCTAGATGACGGCACAATTTATGCACACGGGTGGTGCACCCTAATTGATAACCCCCAAATGGAGCTCGGCCCGAAAGATGGGGAAATAATCGATCGGCTACACTTTTAGCAAGGGGCGGATGAAGTCGGGAATATTTCAGAACTTTATACTCATATCGTGGAAAGATGCACATTTTTAAAGGAAGGTGGTTTTTTTCATGTAAAGTCGTTAATATACCGTCTAGGAAGCTCCTTATCCAAGGATAAACCGATCAACACTTGATAAAAAGAGTGTCTACTGTCTAGGAATGCTGTGGAATGTTTAGATTTATTTGGGAATACTTGAGTGAGTGTATTGTGTTCAACAAGCAAGTTTCTAGAAATGCCTAGGAATGTTCATTGAATTGAAGATATTTGGAAATGCTTAATGGAACTATCTGGAAACATAATAGGATTTCCCCTGGTTCATATCCACTATTCCAATGGGAATTATGGGAACCATCAGGAGTGTCTGACAATGCCGACGGTATTGCTTAGTGGTGTTTAGAAATGCTTATGACCTTATGTCGTCAAGAGAGTTTCTGTGAATGTCTGGGATTATTTACGAATATTCTAAAATATCCCGGCAATGCTTTAAAATGCCTAGGAGCACTATCTACAATAACCTAGAAGGATTTCTGGGAATGGCGAAGAATTATTTGGGAGTACAGGTGTTTACCATGGAAGTTTTTAGAAATCCCTAGGAATATACTTGAAAATTTTCATTAAAAATCGAGTTAAAAATATTTGGAAATGCATAGAACTATCTGGAAACAGATGAAGATTTCCCCTGGTTCATATCCACTATTATTCCAAAGAGAATTATGGGAACCATCAGGAGTGTCTGACAATGCCTAGGACATTGTTAGAATTGCTTATGACTGACCTTATGTCGCAAAGAGAGTTTCTGTGAATGTCTGGGATTATTTACGAATATTCTAAAATATCCCGGAATGCTTTGAAATGCCTGGGAGCACTATCTACAATAACCTAGAAGGATTTCTGGGGATGGCGAGGAATTATTTGGGAGTATAGGTGTTTACCATGGAAGTTTTTAGAAATCCCTAGGAATACTTAAGAATGTTCATTGAAAAACGAGTTGAAAATATTTGGAAATGCATAGAACTATGTGGAAACATTTCGGCGAGCATTTAGGAGTCCCTTGGTTCATATCCACTAATCAAAAGAACTTATGGCAACCATTGGGAGTGTTTGACAATGCAAGAACATTGCTTAGAGGTGTTTAGAAATGCTTAGAATGGATCTTAGATCGCCCAGAAAGTTTCTGTGAATGTCTGTGATTATTGACGAATGTTCTCAAATATCCGGGAATGCCTGGAAGAACTATCTACAATGATCTAAAAGTATTTCACGGAATGTCGAGGAATGTCAGTGAAAGCTAAGCATGTACAGGAATATCTAAAGTAATATCATTGGTTCATTTACAGAAAAGCAGAAGAGATTCTTGTTCTGCCTGCCTGGAACTGCTTAGTGGTGTTCTTATATCTGATTAGAAGGGCTCATTTGTACTTTTCTTACACAGTTCCTGGAAATACTTTGAAAAATGAGAATATCCAGTATTGCTTTAGACTGAGAATGCCTAGGGGTGTCTAAAAATGCTCATACATTGTTAAGATTTGAAGTTCGAGGCGCACAATTTATGGTGGCTCAACTTTGTGACAAATTGCCATGAATTTATTAAAACGAAAAAGTGTTCCTCGGAAGTGCCGTAAAAAGTGATTTCCTCGTGGGATCGTTAGCGAAGATGAATGGATTTATCGGTCAATGTGTCCCGAATCAAGTGTTGTTTTGTTCCTGCCCTATCGTTACACACATCTCCCTCGTCCATCAAATCCCTTGTCATTTTTCCACTCGGGAATTTATTAAATTTTCGCCCTATATCACAGAAAGCATCCGTCCTTTCCCGTATACACAAGACGAATCACAGGTATCGTTTTCGACCCCCCGACCCCCCAATTCAACACCACAAGTGTCGTTTTTTCCTTCAGTACGAGCATAAGGGTTGCATACGCGTCCCTTTCATTCCGGTTCCGGATCGGAGAGGGGGTTCTGGTTCACTAACCGGGAAAAGGGAGCACGCAAGCGCCGCCCCGGAGTTTCGGTCGATATCGGGGTCTCTCGCCACCATCCCGCGAAATAAAACGTTCACACTGTTGTACACAGCAGAACCGCTAAACTCTGATACTCTGATAAAGCGGAATTTTCGAGTCCGAATCGACAAAACCACAAACTGCACCCTCGTAAGCGATTATTAATCGATTCGGTATTTAAAGGGGATGCTTTAATTTTCCGCAGCTTCTTCAATTTCGGCCCGTCATCCACAAAGCTTTTCTCATTAGGGAGGTTATTAAGTTTCCGGGCTTGATGAAACGTTACAGTCGCGTTATTATTATTTAGGAGAATCAGCCCCGAGATTATCTCCCCGGTCGTCGGGTTTTTAAATGTTTAATTAAAAAAGGAGCTCACTTGGAGGGTGAAAATGATATTTTATTAGCGTGCGCCCTGGGTGAGGGACGAAATTGGGTTTGGAATCGTCGTGTTTTTTTTTTCGGGAGGGATGCGATGTGTGAATTCAGGTCGGTTGTTAATTACGCATCGATTTCCCTCGAGGTGGTTATTACGGCTTGATGACGATGATGATGGCAGATTGCCGGTTGTCGGATGCAGAAAACGCAGTTTATCCACGGTGCAACCGCAGAAATCCACTTATTTTAGGAATATGGAAAAATTTCCTGTCGAAAAATTTAAGTTGGTACTCCTAAAAATCCCTAGATTCGAATATGACAGGTGACAGCTCTTCTATGTTGTGTGATTTTACAGCCCTGATTTGGTTTTACACATTGACTTTCGGAAAGAAGCTCGGAAAGAAGTACCAGAGCTATGGAAATGATGATTAATTGAATTCGTAGAGGCTGTCCTTCTGTATTATGCTCACTAAATATCATGCTAAACATGTCGAAATTTCTAAAAGTGGGGTTAGAATCAGCTGTTTCAGTTAAAACGTCAGAAACTTATTGAGTTTTCTTTACCTGTACCACTTCTACCAACTGCTGTCGAACTAATGGTTGAAATTCGGCGGGGTATGGGAGAATTTCCTGTCGGAAAATTCAAGTTGGTACTCTTATTAATCCCTAGATTCGAATGTGACAGGTGACAGTTCTGCTATGTTGTGTGATTTTACAGCCCTGATTTGGTTTTAAACATTGACTTTCGAAAGGAAGTACCAGAACTATGAAAATGATGATTACTTGAATTATCAGGGGCTGTCTATCCATAGTATAATCACTAAATATCATGCTGATTGCTGAATATGTTGAAATTTCTAAAAGTGGGGTTAAAATCAGCTGTTTCAGTTAAAACATCAGACACTTATTGACTTTAATTTCTACCAACTGCTGTCGAAATAATGGTTGAAATTCAACGGGATAAAGTTGAGAAACTAGAAGTAAGAGTGGACTGAATTTGATTTATTGATTTTATAGCTAAAAGGGTGGATTTTCAAGGGGAAAAAGTACTAAAACAGCATTTCTTGCAAATTTGAGAACTTTCTATGAGAAAACGCTTACAAAATAGTAAATGCAGGCATCAATTTATTCGTGTCTCTTTCATATCTGGATTTTCCCTCGGCCACTATCGTAACTTTTACGTATTTCTCTTCGTGTAGTTGGATATATGACAAAATAAAATGAGACCGACGAGTAAACATTACGTGAAAAAAATGTTTGTGTTCCCCAAGTAGGTACAAAGGTCTCCTGGGCCTTTTTCAGGGGAGGATTTACGGAATTATCCCTAGAACGATATGATATATCGCCCTCTAAAAACTTTTACGATGGCAATTTCACGTCTCGTCTTATGCGAAGGTATCTAGAAATCGTCAGAAATTTATTCAATTAATTACGTTTTCCACGGGCGAAATTTTAACGAGGTGACGTGGCATTTTTCGAGTGCTTTTCGCTGTGAAACTGATTATTCTCATTGAAGTGGTGGATTTTAAATTTTAATGTCGCACAAAGGAGAAATCGAGAAACGAATCCATTTTTCCCCTGTATTATACAGGATCGATTCGATTGGGAGACGTCGAGGCGCCCCTGGATTTTGGCAAAGGAAACGGGAAAGGGGTTGGAAAACCCCCAGTCATATTTGTCACATTTTCCCTTCGTCCTGTGTGCTTTCGCGTATGATGTCTACATCTTGTCGGATTATCCGTCAAAAGAGGGACATTTTATCAATAAATACAAGGTTTTTGATACGGGGTTGAAGGCAATAAGATGTCGCTAGGGGTTGGTACTCCTCTCTTTCCTTATTCTCACTTGTACTCGGGGGTGCGGCGGATATTGGAATCGAGATCCGACGTTCCGGTTACCATTCAATAACCGAGATTTACTGTTACTACCCACCGAAGCAAAGAGCTCTTTTCCCTATGCGATTTTAAATTTATAAAATTCAGATACTATAATCATTGTCTATGTTCGAAGAGTTCGAAGGAAAAAGTTATTCGGTTAGAGGAAACTACTATACCGATAATTTAGGCCGATATTGGATGTTGCTCGATAGGGGGTGAAAATTAGCTGGGGTCGGTTCGGAGCGCACCTATACGGGTCGTTAAATTATCAATCCACCCCGTGTCAGAGGCGGTGTAATGGCCTCGAATTATAAGCCGGTTAATTTAAGGGATGGCAATAACACACCCCTTTAGGTGCCATCGCCGTCAACTAACCCAACCCTGATCTTGAAATTTGAATAACTCCGAATTCCCAAGGAAGAAAATGACAACTGTCATAATTAATTTTGGAAGTTTGGAGTTGCCAACCTAAATTTTCATAAAAAGAAAAATCCCTAATTTTCTAAATACACAATATTTAACGATTTTAACCAACTTAACGATAAACATGATTGAATAAACAAATAAAAATGATAACTGTCACAATTTGAAATCGTTTTCATGCTTAGATCTAGTGAAATTATGGACCCGTGCGGTAATGAAATCACCAAAGTTACGTAATGAAATCACCAGATCCATTATGTGACAGTTTCGAAATGAGAGATTGTTATGAAAAGTGACCCTTTACAATGTGGATGTCGCGAAGTAACATTATCATGCCCTAGGACGTTTTAAATCTACAGTCTACTGAGAAATTGTTGTCATAATTCATTTTGAAGTTTGGAATTTCCAACATGAATTTTCATGAAAAGAAAAATGCCAGAATTTCTAAAGACACAATATTTAACGATTTTAATCAACTAAACGATAAATATGATTGAATTAACAAATAAAAATGATAACTGTAACAATTTGAAATCGTTTTCATATTACGTCTAGTGAAATTATGGTCCCGTGCGGTAATGAAATCACCAAAGTTACGTAATTAAACCACCAGACTCATTCCGTGTCAGTTTCGAAATGGGAGATTGTTACGAAAAGTGTCCCTTTACAATGTGGGTGTCGCGAAATAACATTATCTTGCCCTAGGACCTTTTTAATCTACAGGGTGTCTATGTAGTCCGTCTAATGGGAAATTGCGGTCGATTCCCCCACAGCCGGGCACTTTGAGTTATATGTACGTCCGTGTTTGTCCTCCCTGCCCCTGGTAACGACCCCCAAACATGGGCGCCACCCCCGTTCTCAGGGGCGGCAAATAAACTTTAACGGGGGCGAATCCGCACCGTATCATCGAGCGTTTCCCCGGCAATTTACCGACTGATAATTTCTTCTCTCCGTGCGTTGCAGGGGCAATTTGGAATCCAGCCGTCCTCATCGTCCTCCTTAGACCTTAGAAAATGGATCGTTCTTGGTGAGTAAATACGGGGAAAAAACACGCCGAGGGAGTTTTTGCGACTAAAATCCCACCCCCCGTAGGACAAGTTTCGGGCAATTATTTTTACATAATTACGGCAATTTCCCCCGCTCGACCTCGTTTCGGATTCGAGGGAGGTCTCGGGACGCCCGGGCGTCAATATTAGCTTCTCGTGAACTTCTTTCAATTTGTATTCATTTTATGGTTATTTCAGTAATATTCTCGGTGATTTTTTTTTAAGTTGGTAGAAGTCAAAATCCCCTAGATTTGAATAAGACAAGACTATACTGGTGACAGTTTCATGACAGTCTGTCTATGTTCCGAGTGAGAGGCGCGCCTGTCACTCGTCATACCAGACACACGTCACGCCCGACAATCGTCTTGCCAGACACGCGACATAATACTCAAAATGGAGGGCATTGCCAACATCCGTCTTTTCAAGAAAAGTCCCTAGACCCAAGAATTTTTCTGGATTGTATTATTGGTTGCCTACTTAACGGACACGTTTTGTAAGAAATAATTTAAAATTCAATAAATAGGCTATTGGGAAATATTAACGCCGATAGTAGGGGCCCAGTAAGTACAATTTCAATTTATTTGTTACAAAACGTGTTCGTTAAGTAGGCAACCAATAATACAATCAAGAAAAATTCTTGGGTCTAGGGACTTTTCTTGAAATGACGGATGTTGGCAATGCCCTCCATTTTGAGTATTATGTCGCGTGTCTGGCAAGACTATTGTCGGGCGTGACGTGTGTCTGGTATGACAAGTGACAGGCACGCCTCTCACTCTATGTTCCGTTCTCTCGTCTAGCAGTTTCTAATCGAAACCTCTTGAATTATGGAAGTTCTTATCCTAAATATCAGCAACTAATTAACTGAAAACTTCTAAATGTGAGGTTTTAATCAGCGGTTTCGTTTGGGCTGTCAACTAGAAACGTCTGGGAACTTTGGCTTCTTCCAACTGCATCACGTTGTTTATTATATAACTGACAGTCTATTTTAGTCATTTTAGTAATGTTCTCGGTGATTTATTAAGTTGGTAGAAGCCAAAACCCCCTAGATTTGAATATGACTATGCTGGTGACAGTTTAATGACAGGCTGTCTATGTTCCGTTCTCTCGTCTAGCAGTTTCGAAACGAAACCTCTTGGATTATGAAAGTTTTTATTCTAAATATCAGCGACTAATTGAGTGGAAACTTTTAAATGTGAGGTTATAATCAGTGGTTTCGTTTGGGCTGTCAACTCGAGACACGTCTGGGAACTTTGGCTTCTGCCAACTGCACCGCGTTGTTTATTATGTAATTGACAGTCTATTTCAGTCGTGACTGGTTTATTTTTATGTTTCCTTTGACTGAAAAAAAATTCATGTGTGTAAAGGTGGAATTCCTCTCGGTCTAGATAAACATTGGCCGTGAGCCAAGTAAAACACAAATTACTTTTTGCATCAACCCCAATTCATTTTTTTATTGTCTTTTTTTCGTGCCGTAAAAGAGAGGATGAAACGCGGACGAGGATAATTAAAAGGATTGTCTGGTCGCGTCGTCTCGTTGCCGCCAATTAAAAATTACAATCCACTTAGATCCCCTTCATCACTTTTTGATTTTCCGACGGGGGGATTATCGATCGGGAATTGTTTGCGGATTTGCAGGATATTAAAAATAATGCGGAATTTGCGTTAATTGAACTTTTCACCGATAACTTTTAAATAGCGGAATCCTTTAATTATTTGGAGAGAGACAACATGCTTTGCCTGTTATGTTGTTATGTTATGTAGGGAATTTTCGGTTTATACTTCAGGATTACCAACTGAGTTTTTAGTGACAAAAGTGTCAACAAAACAATGTAGCTAGTTTTGGGTTTGGTTTTGATTTTTCGACCTTCACTTTGGTTTTATTACTGATTAAATAATCTAAATCAGTTCCAGGGTTCGTATGCCATACTTTTTCGAATCTTTGCTGTATTTTTTGAGGTGAATAAGCAAGAAATTTTAGCCGAAAGTCATGTCTTGTAAGCGGGACATGACACTTTGTGAAAGTTAGGTTATGATCCGCTAATATGTCACCAAAAAATTTAAGATTGCCAACTTGAAAAAATCAAAAAAATCCCCTAAAGGCAGAACGTGTTGTTCTTTTTTAGACTATTGCTATCCCCTATTCTTCTAAAAGGACTCCGCTATTGCCTAAATTACTGGAAATTGCGAAATATGAATTCTTGCACGCTTTTCCCCAAAGTGTGGTATTTTTTATTAACTTAAAGCAATAATAATGGATTTTTTCGTTTGGACTTTGCAGAGAGTGGTTGACTAAAAAGATTTCGAAACTCGAAAAAAGTCCCGAATTTTTTTAACCCGCCCGCCCCCCTGTTCAACAGGTTATTGTTGCAGACGACGGCGTCGAATTACTGGGACTGGCGCTATAAAATGTCCCGACTGTCACAATTCTACACGGTCGAGGTGGGCGACACCAAGTTCACGATCCTCAAAAGGTACCAAAATCTGAAGCCGATCGGATCGGGCGCCCAGGGCATAGTCTGGTGAGTCAAAAAAATCGGAATTATCGTAGATTTTTGTGTTTTTTACCCGTTTTCTTTTAGTTATTATTGATTGATTGATTGGCTTCTTACTACTAGTTTTTGTGTTTTTTTTTTCATTAAAAATAATCCGTCCGATCTGTTAGTCTTGTTTGTTGATTATTGTTACTTGAATTTGTTGTTGTTGCCTGCGGTTTTTGCCGATCCGTTCACGGAATTTTTTGTAAAATAAAAATTGCACGATGACTATGCGAGACGGATTCACGCAGTACATTTTCGGAGACACTGAATTTTGGGTGCCGGAACGCTACACAAAGTTGCAACCGAAAGGCGGTGGGGCACAAGGGTTAGTTTGGTAAGTGGATAAATAAAAAAAAATAAAAAAAAAAAAAATCATGAATTTTTCTAAACACCACAAACCATCCACATCTCAATACTAACTCGCATGCGATTTGTTTTTCCACCCTTCTCCTTCTTTCTTGGTAGATCATTAGAAAGTTTTCGGGAAGTTTCGCTTTTCTATTACTCTTTTTTGAATGTATCAAGAATTTGAGTACGTTGACGAATTTATGTTTTTTTAGTGCCGCTTTGGACACGGAAACGCAGCAGAATGTGGCGATTAAAAAGCTGAGCAGGCCGTTCCAGAATGTGACGCACGCCAAAAGGGCGTACCGCGAATTCAAACTCATGAAATTAGTTAATCACAAGAACGTAAGCACTTCCAATCATGTAAAATCATGATTTAAAAAAAAAAAAAAATATTTTTTTTTCTAGATAATCGGTCTTTTGAACGCTTTCACCCCGCAAAGGTCGCTGGAGGATTTCCAGGACGTGTACCTGGTGATGGAGCTGATGGACGCGAACCTGTGCCAGGTGATCCAGATGGATCTGGACCACGAGCGCATGAGCTATCTGCTCTATCAGATGTTGTGCGGCATCAAGCATTTGCACTCGGCCGGCATCATACACAGGGATCTCAAACCGAGCAATATCGTCGTCAAATCGGATTGCACACTGAAAATATTGGATTTCGGTTTGGCGCGGACCGCGGGCACCACCTTCATGATGACACCTTACGTGGTGACGCGGTACTATAGGTAAGACTAGGCAAAATACACCAATTTTGTAAGTTTTTGAGAAAACAAAGTACCTACTAGAATTATTTGAGGTCATTGCGAATTTTCTGCAGTTTTAAGAAATTTTTAATCGTAGGAAATAATTGACTAGAAAATTTTTAATTTCATACAAGTTTTGTGTATTTTTTAAGCATTTCCACATTTTTTGAAGGAGCTCTGAATTTCGTTCTGCTTTTTCTTGAAGAATTCTTTCGTATTTCTCAAATAGGAAACAAAATATTTGTCTTTTGTCTGTATTTCATAAAGGCCCAGTCATTTTATTCACTGTTCAACAAATCTTTAGATTATGGTCCAGTAGCTTCACCTCTGGTTAAACCCTCGGTTGGCTAACTGACACTTTGAATGTGACCTTTTCTTATTCATTTTAACTAGATTTGTCACAGTCTGAAGTCCCACTTAGCTAGCACAAGGATAATCGGAGGTGAAAATACTGGTCCTTAATTTTGTTGATTTTCATTGTTACATCAATCGTTACTACGGAAATTAAGCTCCAGTTAGCTCAATTTCTGTTTAAACTACGACTGAAATACTGGTCCAGAATGTTTGGTATTTTCGATTTGCAAATTTTCTGGAGAGCTTGAAGATTTTTTTATAAGGTGTGTCACAATTCATCAGAAAAGTGACCACACAATTTCAAACGTCATTCTGCGATGAATCCCAAAATTTTTGTAAATAAGATATTGAAATTGCGTGAAAAAAAACGTCTTGAATTACGCATACATTCTAAACTGAAGCTTGAAAAGCACACAGAAAAAATTGTTCCAACTATTCAGAGATCTTCCTCGGTTTCTGTCAATTTTTTGGCATACAATTGTTTCAATTTCTGACATTTCAACAAGATTATGATAGGGTTTTCAGAATTAGGTAAAAACATGTTTAAGGGCCAACTGCACCGCTTTCACTTAAAATTTAAGTGGAACTTAAACCTTAGCAACGATTGTTGTTAACAATCGTAGTCAAGGCTTGAGCTCCACTTTAGCTTTTAAGAGAAAACGGTGCAGTTGGCCCTTAGACATTCACCTAGAACATGCCTAAAACCAATAGCATGAAATTGGAATATATTTTCAAGCGAATGTTCAGATTGAAGTTAAAAAATGTCTTTTGTGTGTCGTATTTCGAAAAAGTCGAATGTTCTACAGGGTGATTCAAAATTGTTGGACCAACGCTTCAGGGCAGATTCCTCTCGTCAAAATAATGATAAAAGTTCCTATAAAGGGGGGTCCGCAAGTGGTCAATAAGGGAGTTATTAGGCCTCAAAGTCTGCTGGTGGCCAATTTATATTCGCTTATAACTCGATTAATATATGGTTTAGAACTTTCAGATTTGGTATATGAGGAAAACAATTGAAAAACTAAACGTTGAATCCTTTGGTGATCCATGAATACCGTGGTAAGTGATTAAATGAACCAAAAAAGAGGTCATCGGCTAATAAAAATCACGATTATTTTGTGGCGGAAAGTATTTTGACTGCTTTTAGTGATTTTTCAGCTTCAGTGTACTTTTTCAATTTTAAAAATGTAGGGGTACCTCAGTGCAAATGTGAGTAGTTTTCGAGATATTCGTTATTTTATGAGCTTTTGCATGTAGGGTGTCGGTAGCCGGAGCGGCCGACAAGAATGAGACCAACAATCGTTTCTAAATAAACAGAAATATTAAAAATTTTGTACATTCGTCGTCAAAAAAAATTACTTTTGATTTCGGAAAGTTCGAAAATAACAGAGGGCCTTCCATGTAATCAGTATTTGTTTTGATGTAAAAACTCAACGTGGACCTAATTTTCAAATTTAAAATTACCTCCGATTTTCGGTTCTGTGGCATTTTTCTCCGAGCGGTCGTTTAATAATTTGAACTGTTTACGATGAATGTACAAAAATTTAAATAAGGTTTGTTTATTTAGAAACGATTGTTGGTCTCATTCTTGTCGGCCGCTCCGGCTACCGACACCCTACATGCAAAAGCTCATAAAATAACGAATATCTCGAAAACTACTCACATTTGCACTGAGGTACCCCTACATTTTTAAAATTGAAAAAGTACATCGAAGCTGAAAAATCACTAAAAGCAGTCAAAATACTTACCGCCACAAAATAATCGTGATTTTTATCTGCCGATGACCTCTTTTTTGGTTCGTTTAATCACTTTCCACGGTATTCATGGATCATCAAAGCATTCAACGTTTAGTTTTCCAATTGTTTTCCTCATATACCAAATCTGAAAGTTCTAAACCATAAATTAAGCGAGTTATAAGCAAAAATAAATTGGCCACCAGCAGACTTTGAGGCCTAATAACTCCCTTATTGACCCCTTGCGGACCCCCCTTTATAGGAACTTTTATTACTATTTTGACGAGAGGAATCTGCCCTGAAGCGTTGGTCCAACAATTTTGAATCACCCTGTATATTTTTCGTAATTTTTGAGCGATCCGAATGGCCCAGTTCCCCTCTCACTAGGCGAAAGTTTGATATCGAGGCCAATTTTCGGTAGTTTTCGAGTAAATTGTGCCCTAAATTTGACGTTTGAGAAGTTCGTCCGCGAGTGAGTCAGCCTATACAAGAGCCTATAAGGCGTTTCCAAAACCGCTTGATAACCTTTTTGGACTTTAAGTGGTACTTAAACCTTAGCAACAATTGTTGTCAACAATCGTTGTCAAGGCTTAAGCTCCGCTTAACTTTTAAGTGGAAGCGGTGCAGTTGGCCCTAAGACCCAGTATTTCCACCTATGGTTAACCTCCACTTAGCTATAGTCTATTCAACATAAACTGAACATCACGTGACCTAAGTTGCTTAGCAAAATTTAAATGATAACCATTGACTAATGACAGGTATTAGTCAGGTACTTTGGGGTCACGTGATGTTCAGTTTACCTTGAATAGACTATAACTGCTTGCTAACTGGAACCTTAGACTGTGATAATTCCGGTCAAAATGAATGACAAAGGTTCACATTCAAAGTTACAGTTAGCTAATTTGGGGGTTAACCATAGGTGGAAATACTGGTCCTTATAGTTTCTAAAATAAACCGTTTCCACCACTGTCAGGCCGATGTTTCACAGACCATAATACTCACGCTGGCAACAGGGCAATATGTAAAAATGTTAGATTTTAGTTGATTTTAGGCTTCCGCGGCTATTCTAAGTTAGATGAATTTTCGGGTTTTAGACTGCTTTGGCTTTGTCTTTGATGGTGAATCAAGTTTCAGGAATTATTCTGATGAAAGCTGTGATATAAGACAGCCGAAACGTCAAACTTGATTCATTATCAACGACAACGCGATCTGAAACCCGAAAATTCATCTAATTTAGCAATACCATGCAATACATATGGCAAAAGTAGACAACCGTATGTGTATGTATCACATAATTTCCATCTATTTCACTTATTTTGGGAGAATGTTTTCCGAAAGCTTCAAAATATTTACCAAAAAACGGCAGGAAACAAGTCACAATGTAACCGAGCCTCACCACCTAACCTCGAAAATGATAAAGTGAGAACATGATTTACATGTTTCACAAATTGATATATTGATCCACTGGAAAGTTTTACTTGATGTTGGCAAGTGATTACTTGCTAACTTCACCCAGGTGATTTGCATTTAAATGTCTGGAGGCGGACTTTTGACATATTGCCCTGTTGCCAGCGTCTTGAGTGTTATGTCCTGTAAAACATTGCATTGCCAAAATGTTTCCACTCATTTGTATACATAAGAGTACAATGTAAGAGAGATCTCACCGTGTACAAAGTATTGAAACGTCCAAATTACCCTCGAAAATAGATGGCGGATCTAAGGCCATCTATGGTCGAGGGCAATGAAGCTTCATTCGGAAGAAAACTGTTTCACCTACGAGGAGAAATCTGGCAACGTTGCGAAATGTGCGGTCATCTATCTCACTCGCACACATTGCGCGACGATCGCGGCTCTGAAATAGTGGCACGCTGTGTTGCCAGATTTAGGCGAATTCTTCGGTACTATGATGGTGGACTCCCAAGGGGACTCACCGAATCGCACGTCGAAATGATAATTCAATGAAGAAGGCAACACATTTTTCCTCGCTGTGAAAACATGTTATTTAACATGTTTCACGTTTTCTTATGCAGTGAGCATGTTAAACCGCCTCTCTGGTATACATACATATGTATGTTTGGTTGCATATCTCGGGCTGCAGTTTTGGCCGATTTTGATGATGATTCAGGCGCCGTGCAGTCAACCGCGTTTTCTTCTGATCCCGTGAGATATTTTTTTGAAATTTAAGAGCATGCAGACGATTTGTTTTCTGTAGTACTTGCTGGCAAGTGATTACTTGCTAACTTCACCCAGATGATTCACATTGACATGTCTAAAGGCAGACTTTTGACACATTGCCCTGTTGCCAGCGCTAGTATTATTTCCTGTAGAACATTACATTGCCACAAAATGTTTCGAGTAATTTTTCCTCAAGTTTGATCCGTAAAACATTGTTCGAAACGTCTCGCAGGGCTCCTGAGGTGATCCTGGGCATGGGCTACACCGAGAACGTCGACATCTGGAGCGTCGGCTGCATAATGGGCGAGATGATCCGCGGCGGCGTGCTGTTCCCGGGCACCGACCACATCGACCAGTGGAACAAGATCATCGAGCAGCTGGGCACGCCGTCGCAGCAGTTCATGGTGCGGCTGCAGCCGACCGTGCGGAACTACGTCGAGAACAGGCCGCGGTTCGCCGGCTTCGCCTTCGACAAGCTCTTCCCGGACGTGCTGTTCCCGTCGGACAGCAGCGAGCACAACCGGCTCAAGGCGAGCCAGGCGCGCGACCTCCTCTCCAAGATGCTCGTCATCGACCCCGAGCGCCGGATAAGCGTCGACGACGCGCTCCTGCATCCCTACATCAACGTCTGGTACGACGAGCAGGAGGTCAACGCTGTGAGTATACCGTTTCGTTTTGACAGCTGTCAAATTGGGTAGTTCGAGCCGGCTATGGTAGTTCCATCAACCAGGTACTTTGTAGTAGGGAACATTCAACGGGACTTTTGCTTTGTAACAGCGGCTTTTGACACTGAAAAGTTTGCTGTGAGTTGGGCTCCTAAAAGTTGGGTTATAGTTACTTCTTCTGTCAATTTTGAACAACGTTGAATTTTCACTTATTCGAAAGTGCTTACCTAGTCCAATGAAAGAACTTTCATGTTCTGCTTCATCAATAATCGAATTTCATTAGACATTTGTATCGAAACTTGTACCCAAAATATGGATTGTCACTTGTATCTATGTGTAACCTCATACCCTGTGTAAAAATCGATTTTTCAATCGAGTTGCCATGAATTATGTCTCTATCACTGTCTATTTTATGGTTTTAACATAAGGCAGAGAGAGATGTTCATAGCAAACCCTGTTGAAAAAGCATTTGCCAACTTGAAGTTTGATTTTTTTGACGTGTTTCCGGCCGACTGTCAAGTGGTCCAGTGGCGTCGGTGACTAAAATTTCATTCATTTTTAGGGGTACTTGAAAATCCGGAATACTTACCTACTGTTGTTTATGTGATGACCATGTGTTAATATTGCCAATACACACTTGCATTCTATCCAGTCATGTTGTACTATCAAGTGCTAAAGTATTCCCCATCCGGTTCACCCGTTGTGCTAGAGCGAGAGGATGGGAAAAACTGTTGCACTCGATGGTACAGACCTAAATTAAGTTTTTCACCCCGAATGATATCATGATATTGTATAATATGAAAAAATTCGTTAGTTCAACTATTTCTGCTGTTGAACCTGTCTAAGATGGTCCAAAACCACTTACTTACTCAACTGAATTTCATGAATTATTTTTTCGCCGCCGCCACTGGGTTATTTGACAGTTGACCGGAAACTTCAGCTCCAGAAACGTCAAAATATCAACTACCGAGGCCAACAGTGAAATTCCAGTTGGTTACAAAGTTAATCTGACAATAGTTTTCTTGATCCCAGTATTCTCACATATGGTTAAAAGTAAAACCATCCAGATAGCTAACTGAAACTTTGAATGTGACCCTTTATTATTTATTTTAACCAGAACTGTCACAGTCTACGACTCCAGTTAGCTAATAGCAGGATAACCAGAGGTGAAAATACCGATATCAATACGTCAAAAATAGACAACAAAGGAAGACACCAAAAGACGATCGTCTGTTTGACAATATGTTAACTTCATCGAAATAGTTCAACGGATTGTTGAAAATTCATGTGTGATATTAATTTGCGTTACTAAACCTATACATATAATCTAGAATTAACCATTGTTTGCTTAGAAACGTCAAAAAAACAAAAATTTACGACTGAAAGTGATTTCCAATCTGAATCCAAATTTGAACCAAACAGAAAGATAAAAAATTGACATCTAAAAATGACTTGAAATGGGCGGTCTGTCCCTTTGACAAGTTCAAAGACGCTACTTCCGGTTGGTCAAATCGTCCAACACATAAACAAAAATCATTTCTTCTACCTAACCCGACTTTGCTACAAAATCGTATAAAATAACAAAATCAAAGATATTCCAGAACAAAAAAAAATATTTTTGCTCAAGCTAACTCAACCTAACCTCCATTTTCTCTAGAAACGTCAAAAACTGACAACCGGAAACGCGGTCTAGAAACAATTGCACATACTAGATCACTCCTGTTGTCAAAATCACCCGAAAACTAGATTCTAGGAGAAGTAGGAGAACCATAGAAATATCAACAAATATTTAAGAATAGTTTGACAGTAATTTGACATTTTTGACCCTTTGACAAGTTCAAAGACACTACTTCCGGTTGGACAAATCGCCCAAACACATCCAAAAATCATTTCTCCTACCTAACCCGACTTTGCTACAAAAGCGTATAAAATAACAACATCAAAAATATTCCAGAAGAAAAAATGAGTATTTTTGCTCAAGCTAACACGACCTAACCTCAATTTTCTCTAGAAACGTCAAAAACTGACAACCGGAAACGCGGTCTAGAAACAATTGCACATACTACACCACTCCTGTTGTCAAAATCAGCCGAAAACTAGATTCTAGGAGAAGTAGGAGAACCATAAAAAGATCAAAACTATTTAAGAATACTTTGAGTGAGAGGCGCGCCTGTCACTCGTCATACCAGACAAACGTCACGCCTGACATAATATTCAAAATGGCGGTTTCACCACAGTATTGCCAACACCCGTCATTTCAAGAAAAATCCCCAGACCCACGAATTAGTCTAAATTGTAGTATTGGTTGCCTACCTAACGGACACGTTTTGTAACAAATAAATTGAAATTCAATAAATAGCCAATTGGGGAATATTTACGCCCATAATTTGGGGCTGCAATACTTTGACAGTAATTTGACATTTTTGACGTTTGTGTGTTGACAGCCGGCGCCCGGGCCGTACGACCACAGCGTCGACGAGCGCGAGCACACCGTCGAGCAGTGGAAGGAGCTGATCTACCAGGAGGTGATGGAGTACGAGAGCATGAGGGGCAGGGGCGCGTCCAGCTCGCAGCCGAGCCCGGCCGCCAACTCGATGGAGCCCAACGGGACGGACAACGCCCTGCGGTAGAAGAGGATCTCCCGACTCACCCAAGACGACCGGCTGCAATTTCGACTAGTCTAACCAGAAGAAAACACGGAAAGAGGAACGCACCATTCAAAGGAAGAACGGCAAACCGAAATTCTACACACTACAGTAACCATTCAAGTCATTCAAACTGTCAATCTGTCAAACGAACGGACGATGAGGCATTTTTTCGCGCACATTCAGTTTCGAAGCGCCGCGTTGTCATTGGCCGTCTCACAAACCAATGAGAGAGCAGTGTTTGAAAACTAAATGTACGCCGAAAAACGACTCGAGTAAATTGATAGGTGACGCGCCCTCAATCAACATTACCACATGAAAATAAAGAAAAAACAAAAAATATTACTATAGTAACGATCATATGGAGTAACGATGGCGATTACTCACTCTTTGTGACAGCACTTCTCACACGGGTCCCCTTTTTTTCTACATTATATCGGAATAATATAAAAAGATGATGAGAAAGTAACCGCGACGACACTTTATAATAGAAATATCCTTAATCAGTATGTGTGATATGGTAACTTGAGACTAATTTGTATTTTGATGCATTTACGATGTTCCAACGTTTTACTGCGACTGTGGGTAACGGATGCGATTATTTTATTGTTGGATGGTTCGCGAAAGGTGAGGGCGGCCATCTTGAGTGATGTCGGCTGTCACTTTTGACGTTTCTTAGGTTAGCGGTCAGGTCGACTGTCGAAATCATCAAAGATGGCCGCCCAGCAAGTCCGTTATTCGTTTATCGACTTCGGCGACTTCTTGGATATTTTTAACAGACTGTTGGAAAATGTCAACAGTAAGTGTCAAAATCACTCAAGATGGCCGCCTCACAAGTTTAAGTTCACTTGCAAAAGTATCAAATTATTCATGAAGAAAAAATACAAATTAGTAATAAATGTGTAAACAAAATAATAAACTATTATTATTATGATGATTATCATTATTAGGTATAGTAGTTTTTATGATTGGTAGTGGTGATTATTGTTTCAGTTCGATTTTCATCATCAAGCGCAATATTCAATATTTGCTAGATATTTATATTCAGGTTTTTGTTCTGTAAAATTTTGTCTATGATTTGTTATGATTTCACTAGTTATTTATGTAGAAGTAAAAATAATGAAAAAAAAATAATAGAATAGACGACTATAACCATTTGAAGTTAAGGTAGGAACATCAATTAAAAATAATGAAAATAATAATAAACCAGCCGGGTCTGATTAGAGGGCCGGTGAATTATTATGTCTACAATAATAATAAGTTTATGTACTTGTGAACATCCGATCCAAAAAACTGTAAAAAGCGACAATTAGTGAATTTTATAGGAGAGATCCCCATAATAACTATGAGGATTATTGTTTTATTCTTTAATTATTATTACTATCAAATATTTATTTGTGCAATTTTGTTAATCTTATTATTATAATACGTAGTAGCCATCTCTGTTTAATAAACAGAGCGAAATAATTGTGTGATGATGATGATTATGCTATTGGTTATTACAATAAATTTCCGATTGATTCAATTAATTTCGATTTGTGATTTGTACGATTGACTATTATTATAAAAATTGTGAATGTGTGCAAAGACTTTTTAAAATAAATTAAACTTAAGCTATAACGATAGGTCAAAAGGACGTTGTGTAGTTTTAAAACTTTCTTATTATTATTTACAACAATTTACAATAATAATATATCGATCAGTTAATTTATTTTTTATAATTTATTACTACTTTTATTATGTTGTAGCAGGCAATAAAATGACCTGAACATTGTAAATAACTTCTCTATAGCAATCCAATTGTCATTTTCGATTTTCTTTTACAAATTTTCTCTTATCGTAGCCGAATGATAGACTCGTAGCGAACTACAAATTTATTGCAAAAATCGGTCAAATAATGATGTTATCACCTCTACTCCTCTATCGAGGTTTTATTACTCTGATTTTAAGCGACACGATTATTCTGATAGGGTTTATAGTAATTTGTAGTATACATACAATGCTTGTATTGTTCTGCTTTGTAAATAAATAAACAAAGTAAACTGAATCGATCTTTTTAAATATTCAAAAATTGGCGCCACTTTCCCGCTTCAAAATTTAGGTTGGCAACACGAAATTCCCCAGACAATTACCAAGTGAAAATTTGCAAATGGCCGCCTAACTTTGTGGACCTGTCAGTTGCAGAAATCCCAAAAAATTTCGTTTTCCGAGTGTTTAAAAGCCGTAAAAACCGAATTTCTCGGGTAAGTGCCCCAAAACTAAGTCGCCCCCTTTATTACCGACGTCTGTTTAACACACGGTGGGCAAAATGAACGACGAACTGCAAAACTACAAACTGCAGCTGCAGCAAGTGGAGGCGGCCCTGCTGAGCGAACCGGACAGCAAGGAGCTCCAGAAACTCAAAGTCGACCTCGAGGAGGTGATCGAGCTCACGCACGACCTCAAGAGCAAGGCCGAGGAGGCGGCCAACCAGCCCGAGTACACCGAACCGGTCGGCGTCCCCGAAGAAGACGAAATCACCAAATCCCTGCTGGCAGTCGAGCAGTTCGTCGCGAAAAACAAGTCGAAGAAGATCTGGAGAGTGGGCGACGTCTGTTTGGCCAAGTGGACGGATAACGGCCAATATTACGAGGCGAAAATCGACGCGATCAACGCGGACGGGCAGGTAAACGTCACTTTCGAAGCCTACAAAAACCGCGGCGTCTCCAGTTTGACAGAACTGAAGGAGTTCACGGGCGCGAAACGCGTTTTGACCGAATCCGAGAAGCTGAAACGTGTCAAAATGATGAGCAACCGAGAATACCTGAAGAAGAAGAAGGCGAAGAAGTTGCAAAGGTTTAAAGAGTTGGAGGAGGAAAGGGAGACGGAGAAGAATAAGTGGTTGGCTTTTACGACGAAAGCGACGAAAACTAAGAAAAGCGGACTCACGAATAAAAGTATTTTCGCGTCACCAGAGTCGGTAACCGGAAGAGTGGGAATCGGGACTTGCGGTATCAGTGGGAAACCGATGACAGATTTCACCACAGCCGAGAAGTGGAGGAAAGGAGTCTGAGTTTTGTTTGTAGTTAACAACGCCATTATGATCTAAGTAATTTAGTTTATTGTGACACTTTTGAGGTGAAATGCCACTCTTGGATTATTCAAGATGGCCGCCTCGCTAGTGTCAATTTTGTAAATACCACATGTATGACTATAATTAAGTAAAAATCTCTTTATAATTTTGCATTTTTAGTTAATTTCGATAACAGGCGACAGCTAGTGAGGTCTCTAAAAGAATTTCTTGAAGTACTAGCACAGTAATGTCACTTATGTCACTCAGTATGAATTTGACTTTACTGTTCATAGAAAAGGCAAAAGATAGAACGGCACATTTTTAATAACTTACAATCGACAAACGCTACATCTGTCGGGAGTATCAATAATCAAGTTCCCCCTCTCCAGAAAAACTTCCTGCAATTTCGGCTCATCCGGCTTAACCCCGTCCCGATCGAGCAATATTTCCGCGATTCTTTTGAACAAATTTTTGACGTTTAAGCCGTGTTTGGCACTTGTTTCGATAAAATGCGCCTCGTATTCCTTGGCCATGCGGTCCCCTTCCAAAGTGGTGACCTGCCTGGATTCGCCCAAGTCGATTTTGTTGCCGACGACGAAGACGACGACTTTTCCGCCGCGTTCCAGTCGCACGTCCTCGATCCATTTCGAGATTTGCAGAAATGACGCGAGACTGGTGACGTCATAGACGACGACGGCGACCGAAGAGTCGCGAATGTAGGCGGGAATCAACGATCTGAACCGCTCTTGGCCTGCCGTGTCCCATAATTGGAGACGGGCCGTCCTGTCTGTCAAGTAGATGGTTTTCGAGAGGAAATCGATGCCGACTGTCGCTTGGTAGGAGGTGTCGAAACTGTCGTACATGAATTTCGTTATTATCGACGTTTTTCCCACGCTTTGTTCGCCGAGGAAGACCAGTTTGTATTTGCGCAAGTTCGAACAGTAATCTTCGGAGACTCTTATCAGTTTCGACATATTGACACGACTAGATCTGATTTAAGCCAACTTTATCGATAATTATTGTTATGTTGGTCATTTCCTTGGTTTAGTATAGATAATGGTTAGTCATTCCGAGATTTTGACGTGTTTGACAAGCTGTGCACTAATTTTTTGAGAACCACTTTCTGTGCTTAAAGTTGAGCTCATGTCAGATTGACAAATATTATTTTACAAGTTTTCGAAAATACCCTTCTCTCAACGGAAATCTAAGCTAAACAGCGCTATTAATAACTTATTTTTGATAAATTTCGTAGTATGTAGTATACTTGTGGTTTTATAAACTCCCCAAGAAGCTTTTGATTTTAACCAAAAAAAGAAAAACCTGATCAACTTCGGACTAGACGTCGTTAAAAGTGCACAGCTTGTCAGACAGCAGGTCACAGAGTGGTTCTCAAAATCCCGGAATGACTAACCATTATCTATACTAAGCCAAGGTCATTTCTATCATTACGAAAGCGATTGCACAGAGTCGGCAGTGTGTCCCGTCGTCATTGTAACCACTACTCCGATTGACAAATGTCAAAATTAGACAGATGACAGATCAATGCCTGGGTGAGGGTCACAAGAACGACTGAACAGAATGTCGAAACTGTTATGAAATCTATGCATAAAATTAAATGATTTTCTTCTTTTTGTGTATTAATTTAATGCGACAATGATGGACATACATTCTACATCAACATTATTTATTAATTTATTTATTTACAATAGAATTATCACATCTTCTTTTTCATTTCATTTGATTTTGTCAAAATGACGACCGAACATACCGACTTTGACACTCCATTCTGTCGCCATTGAGACCCCCACTTCTATTCCCGAAGTATTGAAATGAGTTTTTTCTGCGGTTTTATTCTTTTTCTTTCAATTTCTGTTCGAAGTTGTGAAAGTGCGCCTCTGTGACTTTATCAGCCTCGTCCTGCACTTGCACAACTTCGACCACTTCCGGAATATAAAATTGCAGCATATTTTGAACTCCATTTTTCAACGTAACTATCGAACTAGGGCAACTAGAACAAGATCCTTGCATTTTCAACTTGACTATACCGTCATCGAAACCCATGAAAATTATGTCACCACCATCTTCTTGTACTGTCGGTCTGATCCGAGTATCGAGTAACTCTTTAATCATTTGTACAATTTCACTATCGTCCTCATTGATTTCTGTAATTTAACATTTTTTTAATAATAGACGATTATTTTTATTATACGGAAAAATAGTTTTTACGTGTGTCAGAATTTGGGGTTGCATCTTTGAGGATCGGTAAGCCACTGGCGAAGAAATCCATAATGGTTGCAAATATCTCCGGTTTTAAGACTTTCCACTCGACGTCATCGTCGCTTTTGGTTACTGTGATGAAATCGGGGCCTAAAAAGACGCTCGTGACGCCTTCGATTCGAAATAGCAGTTTTCCCAAAGGTGATCCGTAAGCGTCTTTCGCATTCGGAAAATCGATCGTCTGGCCCGGTTCCAATACTTTAACACCCGGTAGAAATTTCAAACTGTTCGGATTCGGTGTCTCCTGGGTTTGAACGAACATCTTCATGTGATTCGTTGTGGAAATCGCGCATTTTTGTGGCCTGAATAGGGGCTTAAACGAATTCGAAGGTCCGAACCTTAAAATATTCGGAAATGTATAAATTACGATGATTTTTTGTAATTGACGTACCATTTGGTTGCCGGAAGGGCACTTTTTGATTTTGCGCCTAGATTATAGCAAAGTTTCAACGAATTACGCCACATTTTCACCGAAATTTTCCAAAACAAAGATTGAGGTTATGTAAATGTTTTGACATTTGACAAGGAAATTAAAATCACAGAACTCATATAATATGATTAATATAGAATATGCCCCCTACACACTTAAAAATTGCTCAAGGGGTTTAAATTTCCACAATAAAGACTAAATGAGTATCACCCGAAACTATCAATTGTATTGAGATGTATTGAAAGGCAGAATAATGGCTAATATTTGTGAAATATTAAATTTGGATCTGAATTTATTTGATAGTTCTGTGAATGGTGAAAAATTTAAGTTGGTCACGCTACTTGACATGTAAAAAGCGCGAAATTTAAATATTGCGGCAATTTGAAAATTCTCTTTTTCATCTAAAATCATAATTGTTTTTACTTTCTTAGTAAATGGCAAACCCACTAATAGCCAATCAAATAGATATAACAAGGTAAAGTATGGAACTAGGATGATTATAATGCTGTGAAATTACCCAGTCTAAATACCACCAAGCAAATGCACAACACAACGTGAGATTGCGTGAAATGCCACCGAAATTGTCTGATTATTTTAAAATCCCCCAAGGCAGAGGAAACGATTCAGACTCCTCAATTTAATTAGTTTGAAGAAAACGCAAACGACAGTAAAACTACCATATTATAATAATCCACAATGAACGACTTTCCCTTATTTTCTCTAATATCTTCTTAGAACTTGATGATAAGCACCTGTTGAATGTATTATCATTTAAAAGAATAGGAGAGAACTTGTCGTAATTGAGTAGTTTACCACTTCGTCTGCACATAATCTGTTATCTGATTATTTTTGTCACATTATTATGCTACTTGGAAATTGGCAAGCGGAAGGAAATATGCGATAACAGAGGGCACGTGTCGCGAGAATATCTGAACACACCTCCAGAAAAAACCCTACGACAATAACATAAACAACAACAACCACAAAACGTTTTATCATTCAGCACAATTTGTTTACACGTATTTTTTCAGTCATTAATTCCCACTAACTAATAGTTTCGTACGGTAGTAAAAGTTAAGTACGCAGATATTACGAATATCTGTATATTTATGCCGCATTCATATTATTGGTGTTGTATTATTGTTTATTACACTTTGAATTTGAAATAAAATGCCAAGGACGGCGATTCAGAATAATCGAAATGCACTCATTCCTATACGGTTTTATAATTTTCCTTCGAAATACCTACCAATAAAATATTTCTTATTTATTACCCACAATCGACTTGAAATATTCAATATTATACGCATTTATACCAGGAGAACGAGTAGTAATAATTATTCTCCAAAATGGCGAATGCGCCGGGAAAGTCACTAATTGCGGTATCAATTTCGCATTATTTGACCGTCACGCTCTAATGGTGAGTGGAGAAACCGAAAAGAATCGCCGAAAATAAAATAAAACGTCATTTCGGCAGCCTTGACCGCCAAAGAGCCCAGGAAAAGTGCAACGACATTGCTGCGGGAAAAAAACAGAAAGTTATGCAATAGCCGAGCTAAAATTGGACGGTTTTATTACTCCTTTCGTTATTATTATTAATTATTATATTAATTAACCGAATAAATAAAAGAGGACATTTTATTGTCGGACTGGCTGTTCTGAATCGAGTTTATAACCTTCCAGAACGCAAATTATTAGCGAAACTAATGATAAATCGATATGCCACTATCGGTTATTTGTTTATGTTCTCTAGCACCTTGGGAATTTGTAAAAACTCATTGTTAATTGAGATCAAACAAATTATCTTATTATTATTATCATTACTATTATCAAGCAAGATCTCTATAGGTACTCGACACGAAAGTACACCGGCTGAGAATTTTGCGAGTGTTTTGATATTTTAATCATTATTTCTAAAATACAACGCAATAATACTGAACTCTACTGATGATTACAAGAAATAATGACCAACTCGATTCAAATTTTGGCGGGGAACAGTTAGCTAAAACTAAAAGTCCCTAGATGCGGATTTGATATTTCGAGCGAAACAGCTGATTCTAACCCCACTTTTGCATGATTCCTTCTATTGACTGTATTTAAGAACGGAAAAAGCTAGTAATAGTCTACTTTTCGAAATCTAGGGATTTCCTTTATGAAAAAGTCTGAGATATAGCACGTAAACGCCGTATTTATCTCGATATCTGGTTTGTTTTGTGTTCTGTTTACGGGACTGAATCAGTGCAAGACGTTTCGTAAACACACGGCGAGTCACACGACACAAACTCTGTTTTAAATGCGGTCCGAAAAGTGGGGGGGCCATCTCGCCGGGACTCTTATATAACACGATCGACACACTGGCGAATTTCAGTCGTTTTCGAGACATCACGAAATTTCGTTATCCTTTTGAGGAAAGTGTGAATAATCGAAAGTGTCGGAAAATGTCGGCATCACCAATGGCCAGGCAGGTGACGGAAAACAAGACGATTCCCACCAAGAGAGTGTTCATAAACGACCCCTCCGAACTGCCACATTCTTACTCGTCCACCCCCGGAGGCACCCTCTACTCCACAACCCCCGGAGGTAGGGAAAATAATCGAATAATATTGAAAAGAAAAATAAAAAAAAAAATAAAAAAATAAAAAAAATAAATAAAAAAAATGAAATGAAAAAAAAATTTAAAAAAAATTAAAATGAATAGTAAATTGAGGATTTCTTCGCCTATGAAGAATGTTAATGATCTCATCAAGGGCACCCACTTGGATATGAACTGAGTCGAGACATGAACCCTGAAAGTAACGTCTTCCTCATTAGATTAAAATTGGTTTCGCTAGACGTAATGAAACTAATTCTGTTGTATGAATATTTTGCTTTGATTCACCGGCAGAAGAAAAATTGACCCAAATAGATAAAGCTCGAGCAAATTGCGTCGCATTGAGACTTTTCGTACATGAGTACGTCTCTGTCTCTGATACTAAAAAAAGAAAAAACATATGTATTCGCTTTATGTGTGTTTACTATCAAACTTATGTGTTTATACTCAAGGTCGTGGATTTATGAATTCGCCACGTGTCTGCAAATACACGCGAAAATTCGAGATCATTACCTTAACATGGTCTCAAAAACTTGTAAAAATCTCAAGAATATAATGTTCAAATTATTGCATCATCTAATACCCTGGCTGTGAGTAACTGGAACTGGCCATTATAAATGAGAATTATTATGGTGAATAGGTCAGTCACTTTTGTTTATGTTATTAGCCTTAATTAATATTCAATTATACGAACAGGATCATCGAGAAAAATAAGACGTTTAAAACGCAAATAATCCTTTACGCTCTTAATTGTGCGTTGAGTCACGTTACGACAACCATAAAGCCCCACTTTATTCGTTTCGATAACTCCTTATCTGCAAAGGTTTTAAAATAGTCGGAAGATTACCAAATTGTGACAACAATATGAGGCTCGCCTTGTTCGGACGCAACGTCGCATTCGATAAAACCGATAAGCGTTATCATAATCGCACTGCGACTTAAAAAACGAGGCATTGTCTTTTCTCGCCACGTAGAGCGCCCGCAATTTTCGGTGGTCGCGAGGCCCCGCCTCCGCCACCTATGCGTGGAGGCGCTCTACTTGTGAAATCTTTGTTGCTGATTTTAGGTGTTTTTGCTGTTTCAGGCACGAAAATTGTCTATGAGAAATCGCTTTTGATGAACCTGCGCAATTCGCCGATCGCCAAAACGCCCCCGCGATTCGAAATTCCCGAATCGATGATGCGGGGCAAGCCGAACTCGTGTCCGAACAACGTCAAACGGTGTACGAAGAACGGCGTCCAGCAGACGACGCCCAAGACGAAAAACGGCTACGACCACGAGGACCAATTCCAGATCGACATCTAGTCGGGGACAGTCATGAGCATTTTGAAAATATGGAGAAATTTTTCTATTAGGATTAGGACCAAAAACGAGTTTCTTGTACAGAGGGAATCTCATTGTTCTGAACACCACTTCCACTTTTATTATTCGAAAGATGGGTTTATTTGTTATTATGATTTTTTTTACTGTTGTAAAGATGATTTTACGAATAAAAAATAATAAGCTAAATTGAGTTAATTGGATTGCCTAACGAATTGACAATTTGAAAGTTATGACCTTGACTTGAGTCAAATTAGATTTGACAGCGCATGTCACGTAACCGGAAACCCCTACATGTTGGGTAGGGTGCACAATGGGTCCTAAACACCATGCTGATTTCGGCGAGAGATTACTATCGTTGTTTGATCAGATCTAAACTAGTCGTAACTAGATTTTGAAGTTTTAGTAACTTTTGCTCTGTAACACTGACTTTTTACCCTAAAGTTTGCTGTGAGTTGGGCTTTTAAAAGTTTGGTTAGCAATTTTTTCTGTCATTTTTGAATAACTTTGGATTTTCACTTATACGAACGTATCCAGTCCTTTGTTCAATGAAATAACTTCATTTCTATATTTTTCTGTTTGCTTCAAGTTCAAAATCCGCTAAAACATTTCTCCTCAACGTTTTCTCACCATTTTCCGGAAAAACAATGCCACAAGTGCCTGTAACTTGATTTTTCATTATTTTCTACTTCCCTGTAATGCAGTGATGTGCCTTTTCTTCCATTGTGTTGTTTTACCCTTATTTATTAAGGATATTTGAAAATTATCTGAAATTAGTTCGTTTTGGCAAGGATTTAAATGGCAATCCATGTCGAAATCTGAAATTTTCTGAAGTTTTATATTTTTGTCAACCGCCAACTATACATTTTATTTTGATTAATTTAGTAACAAAACCATGACAAAACCTAACAACTCTAAATTCCCAGTTAGTTCCTCATTACAAAGCTAATCTGCTTGTAGTTGGAGAATCACGAGTGAAAATTAGTGTCCATAATGTCATCAAATAATTATAGAGACACCACTCAAATTTGTTTCAAGAAACTCTTTTTTCTGTAATTTCGTTTCTTCCCAAAAGATGGCATTCACTTTTGGAAAAATTGAAACCGTTGTTAATCAACTAAGCCCCTGATTATGGGTTTTCAATAAACTTGTGTCTACTGCACTCCATATTCTGCTACTCTTGAAAGCTCAGTAAGATTTCATTCACTAATTTACCAAAATGTGTACGAAATTCAAATTGGTTCGTAACTAGGATGGTGTTTTTGCCACTTTCTAAAAGAGGGCACTAGTAATCGCCAAGCCAAGATTCCTATGATTCGATGGAAAGTGAAATGTGTCCAAGAGCAAACTAGATCTAATCAAACAACGTTCTGTCGGATTTTGAAAGTTTCAGCAGTCCCATGTAGGTATTTAATTAACCCTTCAAAATGTTGGGCGATTGTTCTCGGGTTCTCTTAGTTATGTGTTATGTCGTGGAAAGTCTGAAAATCAGTCTCAGAATTCTTCAAATTTTGTATTGATTCTTCTCAAAGATCATTTTGTAAGGATTCATCTGGATTCATCCATTGTCAAGTAACAGTCCAGAACTATAAAGCAACCAGTATCGACTATTGGTGTCAAAACCAGTGAAAAATATGACACCGTTTCGATTTTCGGAGTTGTTTCTCAGTGGGCCTTTGTCAGAGTGTTGTGTGTCAAAATCGTGCGGGAAAATGTCTGCCAAATCGGCGGCCAAAGTGGGAATCAACGGTTTCGGCCGTATAGGCCGCACTATCCTGCGAGCGGCCTACGAACGTGCCAAAAAGGCGTGCGGCGTCGGCGATTATCCCCAAATCGTCTCCATAAACGACCCGTACATTTCGGCCGATCACATGGCCTGTCTGCTGAAACACGACTCGACCCACGGCATTTTCGAAGGCGAGATCACCGTTTTGGGAAGCTGCCTCAAAATTGACGGTAAATTTTCGTGCAGAATTGACAATTCGAACTGCGAATTCCGTTCTAGGGCAACTGGTTGAAGTCACGAATGAAAAAGAGCCGTCAAAAATTGGCTGGAATAAGAGCTGTGCGAAATACGTTGTCGACTGTACCGGACTGCACACCACCCACGATAAGGCCTCAGTATGACTTTTATTACTTGATCATTTCATCGAAAACACTTGAGGGCTGATTGATTCCTTGGCAAAATTATGACTGAAAACGCTTTGAAACATTTCTGACGAATTTGGCGAAACTTTCCAGTCAATATGTCGAATTTTTGGGAAATCTCCAATCTGCATTTTTATGTTCAGATATGACGACAAATTTCTGTCAAACTTTGGGTGCACATTCGGGGAATTTCTGGGGAAGGTTTTAGCGAATTTTGACAAATTACAGCAAATTTGTATCACATTTGTGACGAATTTGACAAATGGTGAACCTGATGTACAGGCAGATTAGCTTTATAATGGGGAACTAACTAGGAATGTAGAGTTGTGAGGTTTTGTCATGGTTTTGTCACTAAATTAATCAAAATAAAATGAATAGTTCGCCATTGGCAAAAATATAAAACTTCGGAAAATTTTAGATCTCGACATGGATTGTCATTTAAATCCTTGCCAAAACAAACTAATTTCTAATAATTTTCAAATATCCTCAATAAATAAGGGTAAAACAACACAATTGAAGAAAAGGCACATCACTGCATTACAGGAAAGTAGAAAATAATGAAAAAATTAAGTTACAGGCATAGTTTTCCCGGAAAATGTTGAGAAAAAGTTGAGGAGAAATGTTTTAACGGAATTTGAAGTTGAAGCAAACAGAAAAATATAGAAATGAAGTTATTTTATTGAACAAAGGACTGGATACGTTCGTATAAGTGAAAATCCAAAGTTATTAAAAAATGACAGAAAAAATAGCTAACCCAACTTTTAAAAGCCCAACTCACAGCAAACTTCAGGGTAAAAAGTCAGTGTTACAGATCAAAAGTTACTAAAACTTCAAAATCTAGTTTCTCACTACAAAGTTAAGACTAGTTTAGATGCTTTTTGTAGTGACATCTCGATAAGTCAGCCTTTTCATGTCGAGTGTCAAATTTTCAAAAGGCAATACGACCTCTTATTAAAGCAAAAAAATGTTGGCAAAAGCTCAAGTACTTTCCTAATCCTACAATTTTCCCCAATTTTTCCCCAATTTTGTCCTTTAAGGTTGCCATTTCGGATAGAGACGGTCAATCGAGGTTTTGCATGAGAGTGACAAGGATGGAGATAGATCAATGTTTCCAATCCAGCTCAAAAATTTATCGACGGGATTTTCGCCAAATTGACGAGAATCCTCTTTTATTGGCTCTGAGTATAAATTTAAGTTTGAAAAAATGACTTTTGTTTGAGATTTTTGGATTATAAGAACAAGCAAAATTCACACACTTTTAAAAGCTTAATTTAGGCCTCAAATTCAATCGAACCATACTTAATTCTTACTCAGAGCCAATAAAAGAGAATTCTCTTCAGATTGGCGAAAATCTCGTCGAAAAATATTTGCTAGTTTTTGAGCTGGATTGGAAACATTGATCTATCTCCATCCTTGTCACTCTCCTGTAAAACCTCAATTGACCGTCTCTATGCGAAATGGCAACCTTAAAGGCTAGTTGTATAAAGTCATTCAAACCGTTGTTTGATTGGATATAGTTAGCACATAAAATCATTTTCCGCAGGACTACTGATGACCTCTATTGGAAAGTGTCGAAATTATCGTTCTAGTTACAAACCAATTTCATACTGATTTTTACAATTTTACTGCGCTTTCAAAAGTAGCAGAATTTTTTATTAAAATCACATAATCGGAGACGTAAATTGATGCAGATTCATTCACCACGCTTTAAAATTTTCAAAAAGCGAGTGCCATCTTTTGGAAAGAAGGAACATAATGGTAACTAACAAAACTACAGAGTCGCATAGAGGAACGAAATCTAACTAGATCAAAGCCAAACGACGTTTAAGCACTTTAAGCCAACTCACTTTCAAAAAGTGACATTTACAACAGAAAACAGAAAACTGACAGTCGAAGTTCCGTTTGCTGAAAAATCCGGACTCACAGAAATCAGCCCTGAAGCGTTTCCGCAATATACAGAGTGTCCCAAAATCACCGGGACGCGCGGTGATTCTGGGACACCCCGTATAAATCGTTTTCCGGCAATTTTCCAGACCCACTTGAGGGAGTCGGTGAAGAGGGTGTTGGTGACGGCGATTTCGCCCGACATCCCCATGTTCGTCGTCGGCGTGAACGACGAGGCCTACTGCAACGAACTGACGGTCGTCTCCACGGGCAACTGCACCCTCAACTGTCTCGCCCCCTTGCTCAAGGTGCTGTACGAGAACTGGGGGGTGGATTCGGGGCTGATGACGACCGTCCACGCGGTCACCGCCTCCCAGAACGTGGTCGACGGTCCGAGCAAGCGCAACTGGCGCAAGGGACGGGGCGCCCTGCAGAACATCATCCCCACCCCGTCGGCCGTCGCCAAGGCGGTCGGCATGGTGATGCCGGAACTGGACCGGAAGATCGGCGGCATAGCCGTGAGGGTGCCGGTCAGTGACGGCTCGATGCTCGATCTGTCCGTCAAATTGTGCAAGGATGTCGAATATGAGGTGCTGAAATGTCAGTTGAAGGACGCGGCCGAGACGCACATGAAGGGCATTCTGGGGTACACGGACGAGCAGATCGTGTCGTCGGACATCATCGGCGATTCGAGGTCGTGCGTTTTCGACGGAACGGCCGGTCTGGCGCTCAACAGGAATTTTTTCAAAATCGTCGCCTGGTACGACAACGAGTGGGCGTACGCCTGTAGGGTCGTGGATATGTTGAAATATATGGCGAGCAGGGAGGATTGTGAATGATTAAAACCGGCTTTGAAATATGATTTTGGTCTTTTTTTGGCGGGAAATTTTCGGGTGTGGGTGATGATGGCGACGGGACAGAGTGGCGTCTTTTGGGTGGGGCTCGGATGGCGACGGGACAGTATGGCGATTTTTACTGAAATCCAAAAGTGAATCTTCATCCGTTTTAGAGCCCGTTATTTTCGATCCTTGCATGATTAATTCTTAATCGGAGTTAAGCTTTTGTTGGTTCTCATTGTTGCAACAAACGTTGTACGGGGTGTCTTTGAAATAGGTGAAAAACGCGCTACCACATACTCCTGAGGACAAAATAGAACGATTTAACCAACATGACCTTGGTCCAAAAGTTGATCATAAAAAAGTTACAGGGTGTTGAAATGTAAATTTTTATTTCCGCATTTTTTTAAATAATTTGATTTGTCAAGTTTTGGAAATAATATTCCAAAAATTGGTACACAAGGGTTTTTTGTTACGGGGAATACTTATCTGGCTGTATTTCCTAGGGGGCGCCACGTACGCTACAAATATTTCCAAATGACAAATTATTCGAAAAAATTGTAATAAAATTGTTCATTTCAAAACCCTGTAACTTTTTTATCATCAACTTTTGGACTGAGGTCATTTCAGTTAAATCGTTCTATTTTGACCTCAGGAGTATGTGGTAGCGCATTGTACACGTATTTTAAAGACGCCCTGTATTTTCGTTGGGCGAAATAAGGGCGAAATCGGAAATTTGGAGTGCGGGTAGTGCTGACGACTGTACAGAGTGGCGTCCAAAATGTATTAAGGTTTTCGTCTCAGCCATGTCTCAGCTAATAAATTCACTACTGGCCGGACATCGGGTGATTTTGGGACACCCTCTATACAGGAAGTGGTCAGCGGTCTTCAATTTTTATGGTTTTATTTGTCAGAGGAACATATTAATACATTTTGGCTTCAGGAATATGCTTAATACGCCAATGGTGCAAGTCGGGTTGCATACTTTAAGAGTAGGTCAGGTGGTGCTCAGACTTGTATGAAAACCCTGTATACAGGCTGTTTGATAAAAACTCCAGAACGCCACAGTTTCTTTGGTCGTGATCCGATTTCAAAAACCCATCAACAAAAAATGATTTATTTTTCATGCTCTACGAATAGGCCTTGTTGCCAAATTTTTTTCCTCAACTTCTTTTTTCAACATTGGTAAATTTAACTTTTTTAATAATAAATTTCCAATTCAAAGTTGAAGTACATATTTTTTCTATACCATCGGTCAATAAAAAAGTTGATTTTTCTTAATAATCATCAGAGAAACGCAAAAAATGATTCGCCAGATTTGGTCGGATTAAACAAAAAACGTAATTTTCACGTTTGCTGTGGAATCCAAAGCACTCCTAAAACTGACATTTTTCAAATTTTAATTCAAATCGGGCGAAATTTTTTATGCGTTTTCTTGGATAAACATTGAAAAAAATGACCACTTTCTACATACCATAGTAAAGAGAAAAATACATACTTCAATTTTAAATTGACGACTTCTGTGACAAAGAGAGAAAATCTTAGAAAGAGAAACAAACTCTACCCTTAAATGGGATATTTGAAGCTGTCATGTTGGTGACAATCAGTGATGTTTTCTGAAGATTTCACAAAATCCGTATTCTTGGTTGCCTAGATTTTTCGGTTGGCGTCACTGACTGTCACCAACATGACGGTTCCAAATATCCCATTTAGGGGTAGAGTTTGTTTCTCTTTCTAAGATCTTCTGTCTTTGTCACAGAAGTCGTCAATTAGAAGAAATCGTACTTATTCTTAAAAATTTAAATTTACTAATGTTAGAAAAAGAAGTTGAGGGGAAAAATTTGGTAACAAGCTCTATTCGTAGCGCATGAAAAATAAATAGTTTTTTGTTAATGGGTTTCTGAAATCAGATCACAACCAAAGAAACTGTGGCGTTCTGGAGTTTTTATCAAACAGCCTGTATGTTTCCAAGTTTTCAAGGCAGTTGAACTAGCTCATGCATTTTAAAAGTGACATAAACGACCGTTGATTTCAATAAGTGACATCATGTAAAGCTTGAGATTACACAACCCAATCCAAATGTCCAAATTTTGAAAAATCACTGAAAAGTTCATGTTCTTTCCATAGAATCCTAATTTTCTCTCGGTAAAGTCTGAGATCCATCAAAGGCAGTGCGCACTCGATCCAGCCCAATGGAAAACGCCAACATCTATGAATGCACTGCGCACTAATTTTACGATTGGAAAACGCCATCTACTGCTTTTATCCTCCTTATCGAGCGCGCAAGCGCTCCAGAATCCTCTACGATTTTCGTAATAGACAAAAAATGTGATAATCCTTTGACATGCACCCAGCTGTTCGGTATTTCTGTATCTCCTGTATGTTGTTTGCGGAAAAAGAGGTGGCATTGGCACGCGACACCCGATCATAATCCATCAAAACCACCGAAAATCGACCAGAAAAATGCAACCGGACGACTTAGAGATAGAGGTAAATAACCAAAACACCCCAAAATCCCCAAAACCGAGCCCAAAACATCCCCAAATGTCCCAAAACTTCCCCAAATGTCCCAAAACTGAGCCCAAAACATCCCCAAAAGTCCCAAAAACGTATAAAACTAGGGGAAAAAATCGAACCCTTCGATCCGCAGCTACCATCCCCGTGTCTCAACATCGACGCGGCCCTGCAGCGCCTGGGGATGCTCGCGTCCACGACCAACTCCCGACACGAGTACCTGCGGGAGCTCCAGCACCGCCCCCAGCAGCGCAAACACCAACCCGGCTACCTGCAGATCAACACGAGATACGTCAGCAACGTCTCCATCGGCTTCCGGCTGCGCCCCCTGACGCCCCACGTCAGGTACAAGCCCTACCAACTTAGGGAAAATAAAAGGCACCGAACCAGATCAGAGAACAACGACCAGGACGCCCCTGCCCCTGTCCTGTCATCGTCCCTGTCGAAAGTGACAGCCGGACCCTCGGTCGCTTTAAAAGTCGACGAAATGACAGAACTGCCGGATTTAGCCCAGCTGAAGAAGGCGAAGTCTCTGGAGAGCATAGTGGGGGAGAGCGACGATTTGAAGTCGATCCAGATTCCGTGCTGCCCCGAATTGGAGGTCGTCTCCAATTCCATACAGAATCTCAAAGTGGTCGAGTGATTCGGTTTTTTAGGTTAGGTTTTCTATTCACCTGTCACCTGTCATGATTTATCAATAGTTCTATTGTGCGACCAAAGACTTATTAATTCGCAGGTGAAATGGGTAAATTTCTCATTTCATCAATGGAAAAAGCCACTAAATCCATAGACTTTAGGACTGTGATCATGTTTCCATCAACAGTGTCTAAATTCACAGAGTTTATTTGTATGAGTAGAAGTATTCAGAGATGTCACTCACTTATTTAGGCTTCTATTCGCTTGAATTTTCTGTTGGAGTACATACCACAGCGCCACCTGTCAACCAAAATTAGGACCTATGATTAGGTATTTAAGGCACATTTAATAAGGGTATTCTAGGGAGGGTGCAAGCATAATTTAAAAGTCTAGAACAAAAGTCGTTAGGGGGGTCAAATAACGGTTGTTATGTAAAACTGAAAATTCATAAATTGACATTTTTCTTTTCAGTAAAAATTCAAATGCCTTTGACATTGACCGAAACATTTGAGAGTTATCTTCACAACCAATCAGAAATAGTGACGCTGATTTCTATCCAATAGAAATCGTAGAATTTGACCGAAAAATGAACATCTCAGTTATAGAAAACAACCTTATTCGACAGTTTTTCGGATATTTTTATTAATTTTATTAATTCAGCTGCTTTACGTTTTTTTTTTCAATATTTTTTAAGGAAAGCGCATAAAATTTGAGCTAAAACGGTATAAATAACAGTTATAATATCAAACATTACACAAATTCCTTCAAGTTCAGTCGTATCCCCGATTTTTTCACCTTATGCTCGTTTTATGAGTTTATCTTTAAAATTTCTGATTGGTCTTCTTGGTTTTGTGATAGATTTTAGAGGCAATAAACTGAAAAATTGGAAAGAATGATCAAGTATAAAACCGGTAAAAACAAAGTTAGGTATAGTCTATTCAAGATAAACTGAACATCACGTGACCCCAAAGTACCTGACAAATACCTGTCATTAGTCAATGGTTATCAATGTTTTCCATTAAAATTTCGCTAAGCAACTTAGGTCACGTGATGTTCAGTTTATCTTGAATAGACTATAACTGCCAAACGAAAAATGGCACTCAGCTATACAGCGTTGCCATTTACATAGCAACCATCTTGGAAACGGTTATTTAACAATCAAACTTCAACTGTTTTTGAGTTTCAAGTTATGTGTGCACCCTTCCTATCCTAGTAATCAAATTAAATGTAATAAATGAAACAACTTGATGATTATTAAAAATTTATTTCTTATCAGCTACTATCCGTTTTTTAAATTTATTTTTCAAGGAAAGCGTATAAAATTTGAGCTAAAACGATATAAAATAACAGTTATAATATAAAAAATTACATAAATTTCAGTTGTATCTACAGTTTTTACACCTTTCGTTTGTTTACTGCTTTTTCTCTTTAAAATACCTGACTGGTACCTGGTTTTGTGATAGATTTTAGAGGAAATAAACTGAAAAATTGGAAAGAATAATCTCAAGTCTAAACCGTTAATAACTGCCAAATGACAAATGGCACTCAGCTATACAGCGTTGCCATTTACATAGCAACCATCTTGGAAACGCTTATTTAACCCCCGAACTTCAATTGTTTTTGAGTTTCAAGTTATGCGTACCTACACCCTCCCCATCATAGTAATCAAATTAAATGTAATAAATGATGAATGAAACAACTTGATGATTATTAAAAATTTATTTCTTATCAGGACACGTCTTTTTATGTTTCATAAACTTTGCAAAACCTCCACAATCCTTATCGCAATAAGGGCAAAAGTACCCGTTGTGTTTTTTGAGATGTTGGATCAAATTCGACTTGTATTTATAACATTTCGAGCAGATTTCGCAACTGTAGGGAGTGGAATCGCTGTGACTTTTCTCGTGCAATTTCAACTTGTGACCGGTTTTGAAAGCCTTGAGACAAATCTCGCATCTGTGGTTGAAATCGGTCGAATGCACGACGATCTTGTGGGCGTCCAAATTGCACTTATCGCTGAAAGACTTGGCGCAATTCTTGAAATCGCAAACGAAAGGTTTGTCTTTCGTGTGCGTCCTCAAGTGACGTTCCAGTTTGGAGGGGGCGGGAAAGGCGCTCGGACAGAACTTGCATTTGTGAAGTTCCGTATGGACTTTTTTGTGGGTGGTCAAGTCGCATTTAGTGGCGTACGATTTCTTGCAAATTTCACATACAAAAGGGCGAATTTTCGTGTGGATTGCAACGTGACAATTCAAACTACCCCTACGTTTGAACTTCCTATCGCAATGGGGGCATTCGTAAAACTTCAAATTATTCGATTTACCACCACTTTTAGTCCGATCATTACTAAAGTTACTAAAACTATCAGGAGTTGTCTCGTAATTCGAGTAATCATTATGGAAATCACCCGAATTATTATCCACAACGTTGCTGTAATTGATCACAACATTATTAGGAGAACACGAATTCTCCGGTTCGTTACTGTTGTAGTTTGACGAATGTCTCAAAACCGTGGGTTCGTTATAAAACTCCTGTTGGTTGAATTTCTTGATTCCATAACCGGAAGGGTTTAAATAATCGAAATTCTCTTGTAGATTCGTATAAGTGGCGTTTTCGACAATCTCCAGCATTTCGTCATTGATCGAGTCTAGAGGAAGGACCGAATCTTTGTATAAATCGATGTCGTTGCAGTCTAGTTGGTCTATGGTGGCTTTGGGGGTTACTACTATAACACTCGACCATTCGGATCTGTGGTTCATCAATAATGACTCGAATTTCTGGTCGGTGCTGTGACACATCTCCGAAAACTGATGGAAGTCTTCTAGTTTTAGCAGGCATTGGTTGCATATCTGTTTCGGCTTGAAATCGTCTTTGAAAATCTGTAATTTTGGTTTGTAATTCACTTGTGGAGATGTTATTGAAAAATGTGATTACCTCTAATTTCAAGACTTCTTTGATTTTCTCCTCTAAAGTGTTACTGGTTGAGTCTTTTGAGTGGATTTTAGTGCACAGTTCGTTGATTTCGCCACAAATTCGACAAATATTCGGATTCCAGTGCATAGTTTTCGAGTAAACAAAAATCCTAACCTCAAAATTTAGCGGCAAATTCAAATACGCACTTATCTTATTTCAAACCCCAGATTATCGTGTATACACGGATTATATCATGCCCTTTTGGTTCATTTATCGAAATTTAGTTTCCGAACGACTTTTTAGAGAAGTTTGAAGGAATGTTTTCACCTCGGTTTTCACTTACCGGAAAATTTTGGAAATCAGTTGAAAAAGCTGAATTTTCTTGAGATTTGTACTCCTGGGCACTCACTACAACGTTTACACTTATTTTTATTCAAAATTGGGGCCTCGATATTCGAAATTTCGTTATTTTTCGAATGGTTTATTCTGAAGTTTGAATCGAACATAACCTCACTAACTAACCGACACTACCTGTCATTTGTCAAAATAATTTCAAATTTTGGCGGGTGATTCGAAAACTCCCGCCATTTCACAAAAATAATGATTAAACTTTTGAAAAAATGGCTAGAAAACCGCTTCGGCATAATCGTAGACTTCATACCTGAACGCTTCACGGCCCGTGCCAAAGACGGCACCATAATAGCCCGAATTTTGGAAAGTTACGGCGTGATAAACGAAGAAGACCTGCAATTAATCGAAGAAACGGCCGAACCCGCCATAGCTTACGAAAACTTCACCAACCACATAACGAAATGGCTGAACCTCCTGAACATCGATTTAACGGAGAACGACATATTCGACATCACCCACGGCGAAAGCACCACCGCATTCAATTTATTCTACCATTTGTACGTGGAATTGGAAGAAACGAACAAGATGAAGCCTAACGTGAGAGTTATCAAGTTCAAATCGGACGAACGCAGGATTTTCGAAGTCACTCCGGTTAAGTACGATCGAGTCGACGATTTCTTCAGCGGTGTTAATCCCTTATGCGATCCGTTATTGGACCAATGGGACGTGGTCGGTTGGGAAAAAGACCATCTCGCGATGTTGCTGACGAAATATCAGAAATCGCGCCTGGATTACGAAGAATATTTAGAACAGAAACGAGAACGCGAAATGGAGACTCTTTTGAGACACCCGGTTGATAAAAGTCCGGTCGATTACGTAACACCGGAATCTTTATCGTCCGAATCGACACCCAGAGATTCGATCACATATGATGACCTAATAAAGGAGCAAGAGCACGCCTTGTGCCTGGAACCTTTCATACCGGATTTCAAAAAAGGTATGAAATTGGTGAAGAAAATGAAGCGGAAGAGGCGGAAAAAAATCGAAAGAGACGCTTTGAGGATCCAGATGCAGAAAGCGCTACTAACGTCGGTTTGGGACACGTTAAAGCTGGACGAAGAAGTGGAATTTAATAAGATCATTTCGGAGAAACTGCTTCAGAAAAGCGCAGCCGAGAAAGAAATCGCGAAAAAATTGTTTAAAATTCGTCAAAAACGCGAAATTCTTGTCGAAAATCGGCGCAGGCAACTGGAAGAGCTCGAAAGGAAAAGGGACGAAGCTTTCATAAGGGCGCTTTTTGAGGAGCAATTAGAAGCTCATCTGAAATGGCATATAGAAAGGCAAGAACTCATAAGTCTCCATAAGAAATTGTACGAGGAGAAGATGAGGTTGAAAGCGTTAAAACGGGAAAAATTATGCCAAGAAGTTATGCAGGATATCGTCAATATGGCATTGAAAGCAGCAGAGTTCAAGAAATTCTACGGATTTGAACCTACGAAAAACGTGAAAAGGCAATGGGCTACTCTTTTCCTAAAACAGCAACCTATGTTCGATCTAATGTCTCCTGTTGAAGACATCAAGAAGAAACTGGAAGATATTCCGGATTTGATCGAAGAAATGTACTTCAAAGAAGTCAAAAGACAGGATATTTTAGACTGTCGTGATTTGCAAGACTATTTAGACTTTTTGAGCGTTTGGGAATGTCCGGTTATCGACGAGTGGCATAAAATCGAATGCGGTTTGAACGTTTTAGGCTACATCGTGCATAGAGTCCTGCTAAAGAAATATCCATTGAGGATTCCTCTTAGGCCTGATTTACCAGAAGACATAGAAATCGCAGTATGTGCTAACATTAATACAATCGAAAGGTTGGATTTCTTGAAACGGTTGCTAGCTCAAAGAAACGTTCACGTAATCCAAATGGAAGACGCCAAAGATTTCTGCATTAATGCATACAAATCTGAAATCGTTTACGAATACGACGATAAGCTCCCGGATGATATCGATGAAGATTTGAAGTATCTGGAAGCTTCATCGGGTAAAAAAGGTAAAAAGGATAAGAAGAAAAAGAAGAAGGGTAAAAAAGGTTCGAAAGGTTCGAAGAGCTCGAAAGGTTCGAAAAAATCGTCGAAAAAGTCTAAAAAGAAGAAAGGGTCTAGCAAGAGTTCGAAAAAAGGAAAGGGTAAAGGCAAGAAGAAGGGTAAGAAAGATAAAGGCCAAGAGGAGGACGTTCCGAAATTACCAGAATTTGAAGAAAAGGTGGTCCAGACTCCTCGCCTCTTTCCTTGGGAGAAAATCATTCTGACTCATAAAGCTGAATTGGGTCAACAAGCTTTAGAAGCACTCGATCACAGTTGCGAACTTAGCGATCAACTCTTAGTCGACATGTTCATAGAGTATTTATTGTCAATTCCTGACTTAAAAGGTTGGGTTTTGGTCAATTATCCAACGAATTACCAACAGGCAGCGCTTTTAGAACAAGCTTTGACAGGCAAAAAGGCACCCGATGAGTATTTCGACGAAATCATCAACAAAGACAGTCTAGAAAGTGTCAAAATTGAAGAAGAAGATGAAGAAGGAAGTTACAATGAAGACATCAGTAAACTGAAGGAAATGGAGGAGGAGAAGCCGCCTACTTATGAAGAGTTGGTTCTTCAGATGAAACCGGAAGAAAGCACTACCAAATCGATTCTTCATCATAAGAAATCCCGTTCGAAGCAAAGCGAAATCGACGAAAGCCTGGGATTCAGGAGCGAATCTCGAGTTCAGTTTGACGAATTTTTCGAAATCAAAATCGATAACAAGCGTTCGTCTTACGACCTTTTTCGCAAAGATTCGGCAGGTGTCGATAACGATAATTTCAATCAGAGAATGTCGCAATTGCTTCCGGATTTCGTATCGGCGCCTTCGAAGAAAATCTCGATCCAGGAAGATCTGAACGAGCTGATCGTGATCCAGTCGTCCCAGCAGGGAGACGAACCTTCTGTTAAAACGTCTGTGGAAGATGAGATAGTCCAGAAAGAGATGAAGATCTGCAGTTGCGTCTGTAAACCGGAAAAGGGCGAAGAAGAAGAATGCAATTGCTTTGAAGTTCAAGTCAAAGAAAGTGCGGATAAAAACACGTTCACTCGAGAAGATGAAGATTACGATCCTAGTAAACTTTTGCCAATATATCCGGATAATTACGACGAATTGCGGTTATCAAAAGTGGTGCCTAATCCTCTGCCTCTGGAAATTGAAGAATACAAGACGCCGTTGACTGCCTATGTCAAAGTGATGCCTAAACCGGAAGAAGACGAATACGATGACGAGGAACAGATTCCTTACTTCAAAGAACTGGAAAAAGCAGACGGTTTGGAAAAGTTCTATTGCGATCAAGGCTGTTTCTATCTTTTGCAACACGAAGAATACGATTCGGACACTGTCAAATGCTTGGCCAAGTTGATAATCGGTGATTACAGTTTACCGTTGAAGAATTCCGTTGAATTATTCGGAGAGAGATACATGGAAGCTTATTTAGAAGACGGCGATAATTTGATTACGAAGAAAGCCAAGAAAAAGGGGAAGAAATCTAAGAAGAAAATCAAGAAAGGTGACAAAAGCGAAGGCAAATCCAAGAAAGGCAAAAAGAAGAAAAAGGATAAAGGCTCGAAGAAATCTAAAAAGAGTAGCAAGAAATCTAAGAAGAGTTCTAAAAAATCCAAGAAGAGTTCTAAAAAATCCAGTAAAGGCTCTAAAAAAGGCAAGAAAGGCAAGAAGAAGGGTAAAAAAGAAAAAGAAGAGCCCCCACCACCTCTCACCTTCGAAGATAAAGAGAGCCAATTCCCCGAGATAGAAGAAGAAGAAATCATCGAAATTCCCGAGCCCAGAGCAGGAGAACTCGGTTGGAAATACATCGATTTGCCTCTATCTTCAGATATGGAGCTCGCTTTAGCAGACTATTGGGAAAATTTCGAAAATAATTACGTCAAAGATTTCAAAGAGATCTTCTTCACAAAACGCGTCCTCCTCAATGCAATTCTACCGTACATAGCACAAGTTCGGGAAAATATGGAGAAATTCCTGAATCGTTCGGACGAAAAGCAGAATTACATTCACCAATTCCAGAAGACTTTCAACGAAATCGGTTTGGATTTACGCGACGATGACGAAACGAAAAACGAACTCTTGTGCCAAATCGACGAGTTCAAAGAGAAACTTTTGAATATCTGCGATAACAAGATGAAGGAGTCCGAGGAAGAACGTCTGAAGATCATACGGAGTAATTGGATTTTCAGACAGTTGTGCGAAATTGTCAACAATTGCAGCATGGCGTTTCAATTCGAAATCGATCGATTCGTCGATTCGATCCTGTTTTTGAATCATTATTACCGAGGAATCATCACGAAAAGCTTCAAGGAGATTTGCGAAGACGCCCATCTTCGTAAAGAGCAAATCGATAATAAAGGCGATTGCGCGAAATACGATGAAGAAGCGAATTGCGAGGAATTCAACAAGATTTTCATTGAAATCATTGAAAAAGAAGAAACCGTTCAAGAAGAAGACGTGATGCAAAATGAAGAGATCGTTCAAAATGAAGAAATAGTTCAAACTGAAGAAAGCGTTCAAGCGTCTGAAGAAATTGTTCAACAACTGCAGGAAACTGCAACAGAAATAACAGTGGAAACTAATGACGTTCATCTTCAAACCGAAGAAATTCCCGTAGAAAAGCCTCAAAATGTTACCGAAGAAGAGGGACCTCCTGAAACATTCGTGACGAAATTCCACGACCACGTTGATCAACACTTGGGTTTCGTACTGGATTTGGTGAAACGAAATCGCAAAGGAGCCTACATTCCTCTAGCTGAAATGAAGAAATTCTTCGGTCCCAAAAAGAAGAAGGAAAAGAAGAAACGTAAAAGACCCAAAGGCGAAGATGTCAAACCTTTCGAACCAGACGAAGAAGTGAAAGAAAATTCAGAACGTCTTTTCGAAGAATGGACTTGCGCTTTAGACGGCGAGTTTCTTCGTGTAATTCACAGGTTGAACCTGATCCAGAGTGAACTGAAATCGCGTCTAGATGAAATCATCCATTGGTCGAAAATCGTCTTTTATGAACTTTATAACAATATTTCGGTTAGATACAGAAACGAATTGGCTTCTGTCGAAAAAGCTTGCGAGATTTTGTCTAAAGCCGTAATGGAAGAAGTGATAATTCAACCGGAATTGGTTCTAGAAGGTGACAGATTGGCGGAAATCAAAGTTACTTTGTTCCCTGAAGATTCTAAGGAGATTTCTTACGAAGATGGCGCTTTCACTTTGGATAAACTGGAGTTTCTGGTTAGAACTTTATCGGATTTGGCACCAAGTGGCTTCATTCTAGAAAAAACCTTCTTGCTTCTGATCCAAGACGTGATTTACCAAGACGATTTCATTGGCGAAAGTGAAGAACGGATCGGAGATGCGATTTCGAGAAGATTGTGGCGAAATTTATCGACAGAACGTTTGCAAAATCTTCTCAAAACGGTTTTCGACGACAACGAATACGTCTATTGGAGGGATTTTATAATTTGCAGTTTCCTGCTTCCTTTTCCCTCTTCGGATGAGTTGATGGCGGTCAGGAAGCAGTTTCGTCGTAACGACAGCAGTTTACGTGAAGTGGTCACCAAACAAGATTTCGAAAATGTGACGTTCTGGTTCGACAACTACGCAGATGCTGATCGAATCAGAAGAATCAAAAGCCTGATCTATCAGATGTACAACGATCAAGAGTCGACGACTTTCCATTACGCTGCCATGCTTCTGGACTTTTGCAAAGACGATGACAAAATCGTCGGTTTTGCCAAAGCTTTAGAACTGTCTTTGGGAAGGAAAATCTGTTACGATGTAGAAACTGGGGAGCATTTCGTTCATTGTATTTTGAAGCAGCGGTTAGAGGACGAAGCAAAAGAAAGGGAAAGACAGGCAGAACATGATTTCATAGTGAAAAAGGCAGAAAGAGCAATCAGTTTGGTCATTGATCGTGTGATGGAAGAATGCGAAGGAGTCAAAATCACCGAAATTACCACACCACCGGAAGAATTCAATGAAGAGCATTTCAAATACGTTTCTCTTCATAGTTTTAAAGCTTTGCAAAACAGCGATTCTATGACTACTGAGTTTTCAGTGGTCAGTGATGAAGACGAGCCTGCTATTTTGACAGAGAATCGGTTTTCTAATATTCAAATAGGTTTCGAAACTAGAGAAGATATGAATTTGGCGTTTTTCTTACCTTTGGGTGTTATCATAACCGTGGTGGTAGCGGCGATTCCTTGGCATTTGAAGTTTATTGAAGACCCAGGTAAAGGGTTGACTTTTAGGGATCTTTTGGAAGAATTCTATGGTGAATGCAAGAATTTGGATTTCAATCAGGAGATTGTCTTGGCACACGAATTCCTGAATAATCCGAAACTTAGGATTTTGATGAAGAAAGTGGGGAAGTTTTTGGCTAGTAATCCAGTCAAACTAGCAAAGGAAATTTTGTAGTTTATTATGTAAAACTGTCATTTATTGTATTTCTACTTATACCAAATACGAGAAGTCTTGTATAGTCAATTATTGGAGGGGGTTGAAAGGAAGAAAGAAAATGTGAAGAAGTAATGTAAAAATCTTTTATTTCTTTACTTATATCACAATGTTTTACACGAAATTTTATACAAAAAGTAATAAAACATAACTGAAAATAAATGATATGGCATTACTCTCTCTGGGGCTAAAGTATTTAAAATTCCAACAATAAATTTCCTACATCATTTTAATAAAAAACTGTGCGTTCACAGCCAACAAATATCAATAAATGAACCAATTCAAATCGAACATTTTTGACAATAAAGCAATAATTTAATTCGAGTAACAATTTGGTACTTTGGCACCTACACTAAAATCTAAAAATCTCACTCGTTTTATTCAAATATTTTTAGTTATTTTAGGTATTTAGTTTAATAATTGTCATAATTATTCAGTGGTAGGTAATAATCATTACAAACATCTCAAACCGTGAAATTTATTTTCCCGCCTTGTCTACAATGCTTGCAAGGACTGGATAAGATTCTATCCAAAAGAGAAGAAATTCCAGATTTGAGTGAGTAAAATGGCTAATAACTCTTACGTCATCTACCTAACTATTATTCTTCATTTTTAAAATACCATATTGAGGTCTAAAAATATCGAGACTCATCCAATAATATCACCATCAATCATTTTAAAAGTCTGTGACTAGATCCATTAATTAATTAAGTCCCTCGAATGAATAATGACCTATTTACGTAAAATTAGCGAGATTTTTTAAACTTTTTATAGAGTTATCATTTACAATATATCACTTTTAAATCATTTTTCAAGACGCGATCAAAGTCCAAAATCGATGTCTCAATTTATTTACCTACAGTTTTAAGTATCATTAACAGGAATGCGTACTTCTTTTTTATTTAAGTACTACTTATTGTTTATATCCTTCGGAATTTATACTTACGATTTCAGGTGGATCAAAGTTTAAATTAAGCGAAGATTTTCGACTATAGGTACACCAGGGGCGAATTTCAGCTCACCCCCAAGTAATTCAGGATCGGTTTCAGGTAGCTTCATCAGCTGGGCATCTCTATAGCCACCAAGATCCAGGTGTAGAGCAGATTCGGTTTGCTTTGGATCAGCGTGTACTTGAGACTGTTAAGACCGTCTTTGTCGAAACGTTTCTGCCCTTGTTTCAAGACGTCATATCTGGAAATAAAAACGGTTTACCGTTTTTTCCCCGAGTGCATGTCATCAGAGAGTACAAAGAAAGAGAGGTCTCACTGTATGTTATGCAAAGTATCGAAACATTCAAATTACCTTCGAAAATAGATGGCGGATCTAAGGCCATCTATCGTCGAGGGCAATGAAGCTTAATTCGGAAGAAAACTGTTTTACCCACGAGAAGAAATCTGGCAACGTTGTGAAATGTGCGGCTATCTATCTAACTCACACACATTGCGCGACGATTGCGGCTCTGAAATTGTGGCACGCTGCGTTGCCAGATTAAGGCGAATTCTTTGATCCTGTGATGGTGGACTCCCAAGGGGACTCCCCGAATCGCACGTCGAAATAATAATTCAATGAAATAGGCAACACATTTTCCTCGCTAATGAAACATGGTATTTACAAACATGTTTCACGATTTTCTACGCTGTGAGCACTCTCTCTATCTTATTGTTCTCTGCTATTATTATAATCGGTATATTTATAAAATGTTTACCTGTTTGGACTGGGCTTATCCTTTTTATGGGTGAGCATTGTGTACCTGGCTATGGTGAGCGGATACCGGGAGATGTAGAGGTTGTGGTATCTGATTCTGTTCGACATGTCGTCGTCTTCGCCGCCCCAACCCCAAAATGCGTTAGAGAAGCCGTTGAGCAACTGGAAATGTTGGCGATTTATCGCGGAAACTCCGCCAAAGATCGCCGGGTATGGCAACCTGAGCACAATTCCAGTTTTATTTAGACAATTTACAGAAATTTTCATGAATTTGGGAAAAAAAATTCTAGACTTTTGATCATTCTATTATTATTATCTTGGAAAGAGTATAAAACATATTATATTTTGCTAGATTTTATATTTTAACGACTCAAAGTCGACTTGAAGTCAAAATAAGGTCACTCCGTTAATGGTCTTCATCGATTAAAATAAAAACATTTTTCCACAAAAATGGTCTCTGCTTTTTGTCGAAATATTTTTAAAAATCTAGAGCTAAAATTTCTCATAATTTCTTGTAGAGGGTGAATGTAGCTTTAATTTGATATGTTCACAAAAGTTGAATCAGGTCGAAATGTTCAAAGTTCAAGTTTCCGTTTTGGAAAGCTTGCAATATTACATCACATTCACTTTGGTAAATGTCAAATTTAAAGTTCTTCCAAATTGTTCTGATGCCAATTTTTAATTTTTTTCTTCTAAAATGGACCGTTTACGGGTTATTACAGAAAATCCTCCAACTTCTGACTGCATGATGATAAGAATAACAGAAGGGGATAATAACAATTACATATGTTACGTAGATTCATTGTCAAACTCGACATACTCAGTCTCCTTAACAATGTATTCCTCTTAAGGGGTTGACCACTTACTGATTCTGGTATTTTTTTGTAATTCCAGTAATTTGTTTTAGTAATTTTGATAATTTTAGTAAATTGGGTTGTTTTTTTGAATTTGCCTAGTAATTTTTTAATGATGTCATTTGATATTATAAAAATTTTGCACCTTTTCTAAACGGAAACTTCATCTGAACATTTCGACATGATTTCGGTTGAATATTAAACTTTTGCGAATACTCTAATCAAAGCTACATAAGAAATTATTACATAATTTTCTCCTAGAGCTGTCCCAAATTATCTGTGCCCCAAGGTCAGATGCGCATTCGTACAAAACTCTAATAAATGAAACCAAATCTTGGGCTCAATATGGAAAATGTCAGTAGCGCAGATAGTAAACTTCCCATTTGCGTTGAAATTACATAAAGAAAATAATAATTCGATTATTTCGATGGTATTTGAATGTCTAATAGATAATTGAATATTTTCTGTCAATTATTGATTATTTATCCATCTAATATCATCATTATTTATGAATTAATAAATAATATCTTGATTTCGGCCCCAACCCCAACTTGGTTACGCCACTGTCAACGCAGTTTCCATCTCCCATTTCCGAACTTGACCGAAATTTCGTTCGGAACCTGCGCGAGCCGAGGCACAGAGAATTTGGGACAGCTCTAACACACTGTTAGTTTTCAAAATATTTTGACTCAGAGCAGAGGAAAATAATTTTTGGGAAAAACCGTAAACAGTTCAATATCACTGTCATTTTAACCGAAAAAACCTCTATCAAAAGTTTTTATATATCTAATTTTAGAGGGTAGAATTCCAAAATTAATAAAATATGGTAAGCATGCTGAAATTCTCATTTGACCCACTATTGCCGTGTGAGTATACCGCTATACTCGGTCCCTGTTAGAGCTTGACAGTTCATCTGTCAAATTTCGACAGTTCATCTGTCAGTTGGATAAGTCACGTGACTGGTTGATTATTACTAACTATAAATGGGGAAATTCAAATTTCAAAGATCTAAAGCCGTTCCAAACGATCAATAATTGAAGAATCTACTCACTTGTACTTGAAAATGTCCACGGCGACGCTCATGTGCCTGGGCTGCTCGTGCGGGCACGTGTACAGGTTCCTGTCGTCCTCGGGCAGCAGGTCGATGTCGTGGAAGATGAAGCAGTCGAAATCGCGAATCTTGAGCGCCTCCTTGAAGCCGATGTTCATGAGCATGGCGCGATTGAACGGACCGTCGTTCTCCTGCTCGACGATGAAGATCGTGTAGTCGAGCTGCTGCCGTCTGAGGAACGGATGCATGTGCTGCAGGAACAGCAGCAAGTGCTCACCCCTGCACCGGAACGGAATTATGAGGGCGACCTTTTTCGAGACCCTGCAGGTACCAGGCAACCAATGGCCGCCCGGCTTCAACCAGGAAAATCGCTGTTCCAGTTCTTGGACCGTGGGCACCGGAGATTTCACCACTTCTATCCTACCACCTGGAAAAAATCGTTCATTAGTTGTTGAATTGGAGGAAGGGTTGACCACCTCCGAAAATCTCCTTCACCAGTCACTAAAATTACTTGAAGATTACTGAAAATTACTGAAAATTACTAAAAATTACTAGAAATTACTGAAATTACCTACTAATGACTATAAAATTACCAAGATTACAAAAAAAAACTAAAACCACTAAAAATTACTGAAAATCACTAAAAAGCACTAGAAATTACTGATAATTATAAAAAATTACCAAGATTACAAAAAAACTAAAACACAAAAAAATTACAAAAAATGCTAAAAAATTACTAATAAGCACTGAAATTACTAAAAATTATTAAAAATTACTGAGATTACACAAAATACTAGAATTACTAAAAAATCACCAAGCGGTCAATTACTAAAACTTACTAGAAATCACTGAAATTACTAATAATTATAAAATTACCAAGATTACAAAAAAAACTAAAACCACTAAAAACTTACTAAAATTGCTAAAAAATTACTAATGAGCACTGAAATTACTAAAAATTATTAAAAACTACTGAGATTACACGAAATACTAAAATTACTAAAAAAATCACCAAGTGGTCAATTTCTAAAACTTACTAGAAATTACTGAAATTACTAATAATTATAAAATTACCAAGATTACAAAAAACTAGAACCACTAAAAATTACTAAAAATGACTGAAAATCACTAAAAATTATTAGAAATTACCGAAATTACTGGTAATTATAAAAAATTACCAAGATTACAAAAAAAAACTGAAACCAATGAAAACTTACTAAAATTGCTAAAAAATCACTAATAAGCACTGAAATTACTAAAAATTATAAAAAATTACTGAGATTACAAAAAATACTAAAATTACTAAAAAGTTACTAAGTGGTCAACCCCTTGGTATTGGCTAGTAAAAATCATTAAAATTACTGGAGGACTCACGTAAATGTGAGGATACTTCTGGGCAAAGAGGTAATAAAGTCGTGATATTGTTACTGATGACGTTTGTAATGGTTGTGCTGTTACTATTGGTGGTAATTTTCTCGGTTTCTTGTTCGCCAGACAGAGATGGAGGCATTGTGGTAATGATGTCTGAGTTGGCTGTGGAAATTTGCGAATTTTCGGTCGAGTTTGTTGCTCCGGTGACGACGTTTGTTGAGTTGCTCTTTGTTTCGTTTGGTTTGTTATTGGTTTTGATTTTCAGGGCGTTTATCAGAGGGCTGTGCTGTTGCGGGGTCCTGGAACAAAATATTCAAAATTTTGGAAAATATTTATGTACAGGGTGTCCTAAAAATCGCGCATCGAATCTTCTCGTGAATATAATAGAAAAAGTTCCTATACAGTGTGTCACTTTGAATATTTCTAGTACATTTTTCGGAGGCATGACAACAACATTCGGGAAAATGTTTCAGATAAGAAAGGACGCCTATCTTACAAGCTTTCAGAAAAGCTTTTATTGATTTTTGTATCTTTATTAATTCCTGAGATATTGGCATTTAAGAGTGCGATCTGATCAGAAAACTGAAATTTGGAAATTACAACAAAATTCCATAGACAGAGATGACAGTTTAAAACAAGGCAGGTTTATTGTTTCAATACATTTTTACTCTGACTACTCTATTTTCAGAAATATTGAAAATTTGAGTTTTCTTTCAAGCCTGGGCACCACGTGACCCACTGAAAGTATGCAACCCATACTTACATCATTGGCATAGCAAACGAATTCCGGGGGCTAAAATGTATCGAAAACGGCCAAATTAAACAATACAAATTGAAGAACACTGGTAGTTTTTGAGCCATCAAGTGTAAATGTATAATAGAAGGATGTTGGAAATAATGACCATCATTTTCTAAACATAATTTTAGATGCTTTTCATGATTTCCAAAACAACAGTTGTCCCGGTGTGATAGGTATTCAAAATTTCTGCTGTATCGCTTGCTGCTTTTTTCAATGGTCTGAAGCAGGTGTGAAGCCTAAAAGTATTCAAAATCTTCCGTCAACTAACTCAAATTATCGAAATATTCGAAAACTTGCGCCACTGGTGATTTTGACACAAATATTACCAAACTAAAAGCAACCCAAAAACTACCCATATCCCTAAATATGTATAACAAGTTGCCTAACTAATGGTCACGTGATGCCCGGACATTAAATTAAAACTCTGCATATGTAAAACCAGGAGCTTTTATGATATTTCTATGTTTTCTTTACTAGCAGTGTGAAGTTTCAAGGACTTTTACCAAAATTTTCAGGGAATAAACTTTAAACGTGAAAAAAAATTCAGTAATTCTAAAATTTTCCCATACCTGATTGTGTTGTTGAAGAGTTGGGGTTGTTTGAGTTCGATGATGGGCCCGTACAGGTACTGTATCGAAACGGTGGTGACGACCAGGATGAACAACCCCTTGTAGAGGGTGCCCGAGGTGCAGCAGGCAGGCATCACCCACCCTTACCTCGCGCAGACGAAATTATCCTCAGACATTGCCATCAACGTGCCTGGAAAATCCAAATCCCACAATACAATAGCAAACAGATTGCCGCATCTGTTGATGATTATTGTAATTCTATCGAATTTACGTGGCGTGGTGTACGCCCCCCGACACTGTAGAACTAAACAGGAGTTGTTTGAGGAGTTGAAAAAAACGCGCAGATAAAAATGTTTAATTAAAATTTGCGATAAACTTTTCGTAAACCGCAGGTCGTAGGCTACGAACATTTATAGTATCATTCAGAAATTCTTAAAATTTACACAGCAGTGAATGTAAACATTACTCGTTTGAATATGAGCATTAAAGCGAAAAAAGTTATGCCATGCGAAGTCTACGGAATATCACAAATTTCTTCTGAACTTACATTTTCTTCTGTAGGTATAGGTATATCGCGCAGTTTCAGAATTGCGTACACGTTCACCACGTAAATAAATCATTTCGCAATTTTCTTTGATGCAAGTCATTTTCTTTCAAAATTCAAAAAAGTGTCAATAATGAATCGGAAATGACAGGTAACCTTGGTTTGTTTATTTGACTGGATAATTTATTCGACTTGGTTCACTTGACGGCCAATGATTTTAAATTAGATGAATTTATCAATTGAACTCGGTATTTGAAGATGGACCTCATTTTTGGCCAAATCAATTTGATAAATTGAGTCCGAATCAATTTGAAATCAGTTCAATTGAACTGAACCATGGAATTGGGTTTTTGGATTGAAATTCGAATTCATGAATCATTCTGAATGGCAAAATCCTTTAATTATTTGAGAGAGACAACAGGGGATTTTTGGTTTATATAACCAACTGTGTATTTTAGTGACAAAAGTGTCAGCTAAACAATCAAACAACTAGTTTTGAGTTTGGTTTTGATTTTTGACAATCCAAAAGTCATATCGTGTAAGCGGGTCATGACGCTTTGTGAAAGTTAGGTTAAGATTTGGTTATATTTGACAGTTTTGTCACCAATAAACTAGAGATGGCTAACCTGAAAAATTAACAAAAATCCCCTACAGGCAGAGAATGTTGTCTCTTTTTAGACTATTGCTATCCCTGAAAGGATTCCGATATTGAATTCTTCATTCAATGTAGAGGGATGTAAACATTTCAATAATTTGGAAAAATACAAACATTGTCAATTATTTTTCATTGTCGATTAATTTCCATGGAAGTTTCGCTATTGCGAAATCAGATAATTACGAAATAATCAGATGTATAATATCGCGTTTTCGTTCGTAACACAATAATTACTTTTGTGGTATTCTAAAAAGTCCCTCAATTAACTTCGGGTCAGATCTGATGTCGTATCTCTATTATTCGTGGGAAATAATCAATAAAATGTCTATTACAAAAGTTCCACCCCTTTTCTTCATAACCTTGAGGGATAATACATTTTGCGTGTGCAACTTTTGTCCCTCTTTCGACCCCTTGACACGAAATCCAAGGGAAAAAAGTCGCAGACAAATGGGAAAAATGGTCGATCGGTTGAAATTCCGTGTCCCGTTTTCATCCCTTTAACTTATTAATTAATATCGACCGAAAGTATCCACCCCTCGAGAGTAGTTAGTCTCGTTTCAACCCCACAATGCTCTCGCATGAATAATGTACGTATCCTTCGGTTTTAGTTACCGCCGATACACACGAAACCACACATTCGCACCTGATGAAATAATTGTTAATTTCAACCCCCCAAATGAATTTATCGTACGTGTTCACGAAAACTTCACGCACAACCGGCCGCGATATTGTGATGAATATGTACTTACACGAACCACGAACGAAAAAGAACACAGCGAGAATAAATTACGCTTTTAAAATGCCGCCAGTGAGAAAATAAATTAATACCGGGAAATTACTCTGCTGTATAAAATTTACATATCGTTAATATGATTAGGTATAGCGCTCATGTGGGGGAAATTAGATAGCCCTCTTGGGGGATTTCCACAAAAAACGAGCCAAAAACCCTCGAATAATTCGACTAATTTCATGAAAGGGGCGAAAATTTTTAAGAAAATTTCAAAATCGATATCTCGATTCTAGTAGGGCCCTGGGACCATTAAGGTGGCCCTATGTAGGGAACGATCCGTTTTAGGGCGCTTTTATGGGCCACTTATAAAACGAAGTGTGTGTATTATCCTTTCGCTTGAGGATATCGCAGCGTAGGAAAGATAACGATAATTTTCGACATTTTCGAAAATCCACCCCTACTACGTCTATTTTAGGTATTTTGCGGGAAATGACCCGAATTCCCAATCGATATCGGCCCGGCCCAGCAGCACAGTCGCTAATGAAACGAGAAGACTGCCAATGGCAGGAAAAGTTCGCTTTTTCCGAGCTTTTTTCACAAAAGCCCCCGGAATTAACGTAAACTTTCCGATAATATTTCATCGTCTCTCGCCTTCGTTAAAATCACTTCAAATTTTAAAGGGGATGAGGTTTTTTCACAAGGAATAATTTCATGAATGATACATATTCGAATATGGTGCAAAATGAGTTCTGATGCGCAAAAATTTTGTTGAAAAAACTCATTTTCAATTAGTTATTGCAATTACAAAGAAATTTTCGTGACGTCAACAATTACAAATCGTGGACACAGCTCGTCTACAGATGGCGCTGTATTACCGATTACCGGCATTTTGAGGTTATGTAAGAGTCTGCAGTCATCCGTCTCGGTATAATGGTTTCGTGATCTCTGTAAAATTATGCGATTATGCCTCCAAAAATGAAAATTTAATAATAGTCGCTGTATTACCGATTACCGACATTTTGAGGTTATGTAAATGTCTACTATCATCCGTGTCGTTAATGTTTTCGTGTTCTCAATAAAATTATGCGATTGTGCCTCCAAAACTCACGAAAAACCCGCTGATCACACAGCACGGATCAGCACCGTAACTGTAACTATGCGTGGCGCCATCTACTGGATCATAGAAAACTTGTAGTAGCTGACGTCATCAGGAAAATTACAAATTAATTTCAGCCCTTTAAACTTAACTAAAAAATAAATAAAAAATACCTTCTTAATTATGGAACACCATAGTATCAGATGAGCTATTTCGATTTGAGGATTACCCTCGGGATTACCCTCCCTTATTTTTATTTCAGATTTCAAATTTTAATGAAATATCTCAAAAACTGGGGCACCTATAAGAAAAATGTACACCTGTAACACCCTGTATAATAAGGGTTGTTGCCACAAAACGATCCATCACGAGGGGTTAAACCCGACCGCCCCCCAACTTTGCTTGACCCTAAGGCATCCCCAAATAAATCTTCATCCCTCTTCGTAATAATAATAATAACGGCTCAAAGTTCGGTAATATCTGCTAGCAAAAGAGTAATGAGATCGAGTCCGGAATTTACAAGACGCCGCAGAAAGTATTCTAATTAAGGACGCGATGTTTAATTATGAGACCGAGCGCAACCCTTATATTATTCGCATTTTCGAGGAGCCGGTGCATAATGAAATTAGCGCCGAGGGAAAAGAAACCGTCTCTCCTCTTTGTATTTTTTTACTTCTCTCGTATCGTCTCGCTGCTTATTTTCGTCTTTTCCCTTTTTGAATTTTTCGTCCTCGGCACTTTTGCAAGAAGCCGGAAAACTCTGCTCTGAAGTCGAATCGTTTGATGTCGACCTTATTCACATGAAATAATATCCTTCCGTGATATTGAAGATTGTAATGCCGCTCTCGTTCCTGGTTCTAGTCTTTATATGAAAAGTTCGAATATTTGATTTTTGACAGTTTTCCCTCTTATACGATTTTGACTATACTAGTCGTAACTTTGTAAGGAGGAACTAGATTTTGAAGTTTTAGTGACTTTTGCCTTGTAACACTGACTTTTTACCCTGAAGGTTGCTGTGACTTGGGCTTTTAAAAGTTGGGTTTTGCTGGGTTTTGCTATTTTTTTTGTCATTTTAGAATAACTTTGGATTTTCACTTATACGAACGTATCCAGTCCTTTGTTCAATGGAATAACTTCATTTCTATATTTTTCTGTTTGCATGCTTCAAGTTCAAATTCCGTTGAAACATTTCTCCTCAACTTTTTCTCAACATTTTCTGGAAAATCTATGCCACAAGGGCCTGTAACTTAATTTTTTCCTTATTTTCTACTTCCCTGTAATGAAGTGATGTGCCTTTTCTTCCATTGTGTTGTTTTACCTTCATCTATTAAGGATTTTTGAAAATTATTAGAAATTAGTTCGTTTTGGCAAGGATTTAAATGACAATCCATGTCAAAATCTAATATTTTCTGAAGTTTTATATTTTTGCCAATAGCCAACTATTCATTTTATTTTGATTAATTTAGTGGGGAAACCATGACAAAACCTAACAACTCTAAATTCCTAGTCAGTTCCTCATTACAAAGCTAATCTGCCTGTAGTTTTCGAGATTTCCTAACCAGAGCTCGTCCAGTTTTTCGTGGCAAGAGCCCCTCCTACTTCCGGCCGAGTCAAGCCGCAGATATACGAGTCTTGACGTTTGCCCCGCCCATCACTCGCCACCGAATCCTGCGTAAGCTCTATCATCCAAAATTTTCGATTGAATTTTTGTAAAATTCTAAATCGCAGATTAATAGATCAATCTGAATTAGGTAACTTTACTTTCGTGAATCGATAGAATAAAGAGAAAGTACCCACAGTTGAAATCTTTATTATTATGTAGGTATTACAAAGAAGTTGACACAAATTGGATTCCGTTTAAATAAACAATGGTCCTTTTATTATGAGTATCCGTCCTTATACGTGCCGGAAAATTAGGTTCGCATGTAATTAAAATCACACGATACAATTTGCATGATTTTTTTTCTCAAAAAACGAACACGTCCAGTATTATAACGGCTCTTAAAGTTTTTAATGGTGAATATTTAGCACGCAATCTTTGGAATACTTCAGAAACGAACGAGTAGTTAAAAAATACCATTGTTGCACATTTATTCCACATATACAATAGTCCAATTCTGTATTATTTGTAATATTATCGATAAAGGTAATGATTTACATTCTCACCCTTTTAGGTTTTAAGCGAAATACGATGATAAATTCCCGAGTGACAAAATATAATTCCACCCCTTTCGGGGTATTAAGACATATAAGTTCTGTCGGCGGAGTAAAATAACGATTGAGGCGAGTTTTAGGGGTCGTCGAGGGCGGCTTTATTAAGAGAAGTTTAATTTTAACAACGTTCCAGGTACTTAACTTTTCGTCAGAGTTGTTACCACTGTTTAATGTTTATACCTCTAAATAGCGGCAATGTTTTTCAGGTCGTATGCAGTAATCCTGTTGGAAAATTCGATGGGGGAAATCTAAAAATAAATCAAACTTTTGCGGGAATACGGTGTTCAGAGGCAACCCCCCGAACCGGAAGGAGCGAAATGCGAATTCAATCGATTTCGACCTACGACCCGACCTAATAATACATTATACAAAAGTTTCGATCATTTTCAACTATAATTTAACCACCTAATAATTTCCAGGAGGGGAAATCCAGTCTTTAACGACATTTAAATTGGGTATTTTTGTGCATGTGGATTACTTACGTCATATAAATATTATTTGGCGCATTGCCAATATTTCGTTTACATTTTTTCCCCATCAATAAATTTCTACGGAAAATAATATCTAAACATGATAAAGAATTTCACGAACAAATCGCTATAACTACACGTGTAAGTTATTAAGTCTAAACTCAAAGACATATTTGTTGTTATTGTTAAGGTAGATAGTTTTAAAGCCAGGTAGCAAATATTTGCCTCATTATCTCACTCCTGTCTCATACGCAGGTACTCATTTCAAGCTTATTAACGCGCTACATATGCGATTAAAGAATAATCATATCCATATCTATTTTTGTATTGTAGAGATCCCGAAAAATGTTGTGACGTCTACTATAATAGAAGATCCGCGTTTTTTACGTCCCCCACTTCCGATGGAGCCCGGCCAAGGTTTTCCCTTATTGGATGGGTGCCCAGTATTTGCCCCGCCCATATGCGAATTTCTGACAGTTGTTACGTCATGTTATGTCGCCTTGGTATATTGGACGGACTCTACTAGAGCGGAAACCTTGACTTGATACTTTCTTGGACTTGTAACTTTTGTAGCTCGAGGTTGAAAGTCTCGACGTACGGAGTCAATGGCTCAATGACATTTTAAAGAGTAACAAATTATACCTGTAAACCATCTATAAACTACACTAAGTGTTGTATTAGTTGGTGGAAAAATTGCTATTCAGAGAAAAATGAAACGAAATTCGTCATTTGCCGAAAATATTTATCAAAAATTTTCAAATTTGCCAAAGATTGGCTGATTTTGTCAAATTCTTGATCAATTCATCTGAGAGGTTGTACACCGATTACAAAAATTACTACAAATTACTGAAATTACTAATAAAATCACAAAAAATTACTCAAAATTACCAAAATGACTAAACAAAAGTACTAAAATTACTAAAAAATTCGAGAAAGAATTACTAATAAAATTACTAAAAGTACTAAAAATTATCAAAAATACTAAACAAAAGTAGGTACTAAAATTACTAAAAAATTACGAAAATTATACTAATGAAATTACTAATAAAATTACTAAAATCACTAAAAAAATACTCAAAATTACCACGAAAATTACTAAAAATTACTAAAAATCACCAAAATTACTAGAATTACTAAAAGATTACTCAAAATTACTAATGAAATTACTAAAACCATTAAAAAAATACTCGAAATTACTAAGAAAATTACTAAAAGTTACCAAGAAAATTACCAAAATCATTAGAATTACTGAAAAATTATTAAAAATCACAAGTGAAATTACTCAAAAAATACTCAAAATTACCAAGAAAATTACTAAAAATTACCAAAATTACTAGAATTACTAAAAAAATTACTAAAAATCATCAAAATTACTAGAATTACTGAAAAATTACTAATGAAATTACTAAAATCATTAAAAAACTCGAAATTACTGAAAAAATTACTAAGATTACCAAAATTACCAAGAAAATTACCAAAATTACTAGAATTACTAAAAAATTATTAAAAATCACAAGTAAAATTACTCAAAAAATACTCAAAATTACCAAGAAAATTACAAAAAATTACCAAAATTACTAGAATTACTAAAAAATTACTCAAAATCACTAATAAAATTACTGAAATCACAAAAAAATAATCAAAATTACCAAGAAAATTACTAAAACTACTAAAAATCATCAAAATTACTAGAATTACTAAAAATTACTCAATATTACTAATGAAATTACTAAAATCATTTAAAAAATACTCAAAATTATTAAGAAAATTACTAAAAAATACTAAGAAAATTACCAAATTTACTACAATGACTAAAAAATTTCTAAAATTACTAAAATCACTCAAAAATACTCAAAATTACAAAAAAAAATACCAAAATTACCAAGAAAATTACTAAAAAATTACCAAAATTACTAGAATTACTAAAAAATTACTCAAAATAACTAATGAAATTATTAAAATCACTAAAAAAACACTCAAAATTAGGTACTAAGAAAATTAGTAAAAATCACTAATAAAATTACTAAAAATCACTCAAAATTACTAAAATTACTAAAAAAAATACTAACATCACTAAAAATTACCCAAATGACTAAACAAAAGTACTAAAATCGCTAAAAAATTACTAAAGGCACTAAAAAATTACTTGAAAAAGTTTGGCTTGTAAATATGAAACCGAGCAAGGGGTTAACAATATTCACCATAAATCACGTTTTCGCAAGACAATCGGCCGCTCTGGCGAAACAAAAGGTCATCCAGCCCTCATCCATAACCGAAGAGAACGAAGGGATGATTTATTACGGCCCTTGTACGAAAAAATCGAAAAACGCGGAAAATCTCGAATTATTTAGCAATAAATATGGAAATCACCGTCGGTCGCGTGCGCCCGAGGAAACTAATAATGAAATTAACGTTATCGCGGATCGGTTCTAGAGCCAAGACGTTTACGAGATGCGGAACACATGTTCCCCTAATTAATCGCAATATTTTATTAATATACCCCTATACAGCAAGGGAAGGGCGCCAATAAAAAGCGCCGATATGATGGAATTTCTATCGGCAAAAATGGAATCGAGAACACAGAGGGGCGATGCTCACCCTTCGCTGGAGTCCGTTGGCGGGGTCGATCGGCATCCTCCTCCCCCGCGGGCGTCGAAAACGGCGACAATCACAGGACCATCGGAAATTTCCGGGATTTCCGGGGACGATCTGGTCCGGGTTTCTCGCACACGGAATCACGGAAACGCGACCACGAGTGCGACGACGGGACGAATGTGCACGGTGTAATATGCGCTGACGACGACGTTTCTGGCACGACTCGGAGGAGAGTCGGCCGCGGACCCGCAGATCAGGTTCTCCTTTCTGGCCGAGGGATTCCGAACGCTCTCCTCGAGCCAAAAGCGCGCCGCTCTCTCGGCCCGTGCGCGCGAAAGAGAAGGGACGAATCCGTCCGTGTGCCGTTCGTTTCGCATTCGTGCCGCGTGTGGGGCGATCGGCGAAAGACGTCCCTCCACCTACCTCCGCTTTTCACCGTTAGCCTGGGACGAGCCGTCGAGTCAAGTGGAGACGTACGTTTTCCGCACGATTTGGTCGATCGGATGAACCGAGGAACGGTATTTGAAATATTCGGGGGATTCGAAAAGCGCGCCGCCGCTTTGGCAACAGCGCTCTCTGGTTGGCTTCGTTCTGATTGGTCAGGGTTGGCAAATCACTGGATTTGCCGTGTTGCCAGATTGGGCTTCGGAGGCTGAGCTGTGACGTCACGATCGGTCACCGCTTTGCCGTTTTTGGGATATAAGACGCTTCCCTTTTACATATTTTTGTTACAACTTTGTAGAGAGGAACTACCTATATGGGATTTTGGTTTTGTCAGGTTTTGTCATGGTTTTGTTACTAAATCATCTGTTGGCACCAAAGATGTTGGCACGAAATATATTGAAAGACAATACAATATTTGGACGTCTATACAGGGTGATTCAAAATTGTTGGACCAACGCTTCAGGGCAGATTCCTCTCGTCAAAATAGTAATAAAAGTTCTTATAAAGGGGGGTCCGCAAATGGTCAATAAGGGAGTTATTAGGCCTCAAAGTCTGCTGGTGGCCAATTTATTTTCGCTTATAACTCGCTTAATTTATGGTTTAGAACTTTCAGATTTGGTATATGAGGAAAACAATTGGAAAACTAAACGTTGAATACTTTGGTGATCCATGAATACCGTGGTAAGTGATTAAACGAACCAAAAAAGAGGTCATCGGCTAATAAAAATCAGGATTATTTTTTGGCAGAAAGTGTTTTGACTGTTTTTGGTGATTTTCCAGCATCAGTGTACTTTTTGAATTTTAAAAATGTAGGGGTACCTCAGTGCAAATGTGAGTAGTTTTCGAGATATTCGTTATTTTATGAGCTTTTGCATGTAGGGTGTCGGTAGCCGGAGCGGCCGACAAGAATGAGACCAACAATCGTTTCTAAACAAACAGAAATATTAAAAATTTTGTACATTCGTCGTCAAAAAAAATTACTTTTGATTTCGGAAAGTTCGAAAATAACAGAGGGCCACTCATGTAATCAGTATTTGTTTTGATGTCAAAACTCAACGTGGGCCTAATTTTCAAATTTAAAATTACCTCCGATTTTCGGTTCTGTGGCATTTTTCTCCGAACGGTCGTTTAATAATTTGAACTTTTTACGATGAATGTACAAAAATTTAAATAAGGTTTGTTTATTTAGAAACGATTGTTGGTCTCATTCTTGTCGGCCGCTCCGGCTACTGACACCCTTCCTGCAGAAGTTGATAAAATAACGAATATCTCGAAAACTACTCACATTTGCACTGAGGTACCCCTACATTTTTAAAATTCAAAAAGTACACTGATGCTGGAAAATCACTAGAAACAGTCCAAATGCTTACCGCCACAAAATAATCGTGATTTTTATCTGCCGATGACCTCTTTTTTGGTTCGTTTAATCACTTACCACGGTATTCATGGGTCAACAAAGGATTCAAAGTTTAGTTTTTCAATTGTTTTCCTCATATTCCAAACCAGAAAGTTCTAAACCATAAATTAAGCGAGTTATAAGCGAAAATAAATTGGCCACCAGCAGACTTTGAGGCCTAATAACTCCCTTATTGTCCACTTGCGGACCCCCCTTTATAGGAACTTTTATCACTATTTTGACGAGAGGAACCTGCCCTGAAGCGTTGGTCCAACAATTTTGAATCACCCTGTATATAGGTAATATTGAAATCGTTGCAACTTTGTAGTGATCGACGAACCGGACTTTGCAGTTTTAGTGACTTCCCTGCGTTGTAACGACTGCTTTTTTACCCAAAAATCTGCTGTTGGGCTTTGAAAGTTGAGTTAGCTATTTCTTCTGTCATTTTTGAAAAATGTTCTGTTATTCAAGACTACCCAACTCAAATTTCAACCGAAAATTTTCTCCAAGATTTTCCCGTAAAACTCGGCTACATTTACAAACGCCTGTAATTGTAATGTAATTGAGTTTTTGTTCTTTTTCTGCTTACCTGACCTTATAGTCTTGGTAGTATTTTATTAAAGATATTTCAAAATGATGAGAAGCAAAGGATTTCATCATACGAACTGTCATTCATAATTTTTGTGCCAATCCAGTAATTTTATCGAAAGAAAAAAAGAACAGGGCTCTGTGATTTGTTAAAAAATCCAAGGCCAATTGGGTTTCGTATCCTTGAAATGAAATCGTTTATTATTATAGTTTGTTTTGAAAAGCGTATATGAGTGAGACAATCCATGCACTGAAATCCAATGATTGATCCAAAATTTTCTGACGTTTATTTTTATTAATTTAGTGATAAGACCATGACAAAACCTAACAACATTAAAATTAAAATTCTAGTTATGCTTATCAGTTCCTCAGTACAAAGTTAATCCGACAACACTTGATTGAGATTTAAAGTTTGCCAAAATGAACTCATTTCCCGTAATTTATTGAAATAACTACAGTGAGTCCGGGAACCACGTGACCATTAGTTAGGCAACTTGTTAGACATATTTAGGGATATGTGTATGTATATGGGATATGTGTATGTGTTCCGAACTAAGTACATCGAATCAGCTTTGAACCAACAATAGATCAGATTTTTCCAAATTTGACCAATATTTGTATAAAGGAAAATCTCATGTCTCATTTTCCCGGATACGCGAGGGTTGCGACATGGGGGCGTCCTCGCGTGTGGGCGTCGCGACGCCGGCCCTGCGCCTCGCGTAAACAGCTGGCGCCGTCCACAATATCGACGCCCGAGTGAGACGGATGCGGATGCGATCGACTTTTCCTCTCTTCCTCCTAATTTCCATCTCTCTTTCTCTTTCTCCCTCTCCTTATATCTTCTTCTCTCTCCTTCTCTCACCCTCTTCTCTTTACCCTCTCTCTCTCTCCCTCTCTATCTCACTCTCTGTCACTTCCTCTCTCTTTTTCTCTCTTCGTTATGGGAGAGATCCGTGTTCATCCCCCGCTCGCCGCATCGCATCTCCCGGTTATTTCGGCGTCGCGACGCACGCATGCATCCGAATTTCGCCGATGATGACGACGACGCTCAAAAGGTCACGTGGGTTTCACCGTGTGGGTGGTTGGGGTGGTGCGGTGGAGCAAGCGGCGACGTACGAGCCGACAAATGGTTTTTATCAATCGTCGATGTACCGGGTGTCCCAAAAATGGCGCACCGGAGGTACAGGTGCCGATTCTTCTAGTCAATATTATAAGAGAAAAAGTCCCTTATAAACTATGATCCCCAGACGTTCAAACAACGGCTTAGATACCTACAGGGTGTCAGATTGAATTTTTTTCAAAATGCAATTAGGCAATCAAAATTATTAGAAATGCTCTGTCAAATTGACTGAACTTTAACTGTTTAATACCTACTAATTTTTCAGTTAAATTTCGATCGAGCGAAATCTTGAATCAGTGTACTTTATAGCTTGGGTCGAAATGAAATTATGGCTTCCCGCTTTTCGGTTTGTTTATTCAGAGAACTTCACTCAGGTGGGAATGGCCAAAAGCGTCGCCATACGTTCTCTATAACTCACTTCTGCGTGCTTTATTTTCTTGAAATGTTGAGATTCCGGATAAGGACTTTTGGGATTAGGTATCTGAGATAAGGGTTGAATTTAGGGATCCCTAGGGATCATCCTGTGATCAAGGTAGGTACAGCACTGTGAGATTAGATTTATAACAGTTACAGATCAGATCACTATAGAAACTTCTTCAGTGATGTGAGTTCAAGTAGGCAAGTCCACCCAATCACCCTGTATAATTTTTTCGGCATTTTCATAAAAGTAGAAAGATACAGGCAGATTAGCTTTGTAATGAGGAACTAACTGGAAATTTAGAGTTGTTAGGTTTTGTCATGGTTTTGTTACTAAATTAATCAAAATAAAATGACATGTTCATTTATGCCTTTGACATTGGCCGAAACATTTGAGAGTTATCTTCACAACCAATCAGAAATGATGACGCTTATTTCTATCCAATAGGCATCGTAGAATTTGGCCGAAAAATGAACATCTCAGTCACAGAAAACAATCCTATTGGCGAAAATATAAAACTTCAGAAAATTTTCGATTTTGACATGGATTGTCATTTAAATCTTCTACAAAACGAACTAATTTCTAATAATTTTCAAATATCCTTAATAAAACAAGGTAAAATAACACAATGGAAGAAAAGAAACATCACTGCATTACAGGGAAGAAAAAAAATAATGAAAAAATTAAGTTACAGGCACTTAATTGTGGCATAGATTTTCCGAAAAATGTTAAGAAAAAGTTGAGGAGGAATGTTTTAACGGAATTTGAACTTGAAGCAAACAGAAAAATATAGAGACATGAAGTTATTTCATTGCACAAAGGATTGGATACGTTTGAATAAGGTGAAAATTCAAAGTTATTCAAAAATGACAGAAAAAATAGCTAACCCAACTTTTAAAAGCCCAACTCACAGCAAACTCCAGGGTAAAAAGTCAGTGTTACAGAGCAAAAGTTACTGAAGCTTCAAATCTAGTTCCTCACTACAAAGTTACGACTAGTATAGTCAAATAATATCAAAGTTTTAGTTTCTTAATTCCAGAAATGATTATGAAAGTTATAGAGATCTGTTCATAATGGTTTGTTGCACAATTTGTAAAACATCACATAAGGAGAAAACTGAACATTCAACTTTCCACCTAATCTTATTCTTATAGTACTTGAAATTCCCCAAAAGAAACGTTTTAATATCATGTTCCAATGTCGTATACCTAGGCTCGAGTTTCGATTTAGTTTAAATTTTATTACACAATTAACATTTTCGTTACAAAATATGTTTCGTATAATAGAGTCCATAGAATAATAAATAAAATGTGGCAAGATTTAATAATAATCGAGTATTCATATAAAACTTAAAATTAATAATTAATGAGTATTGTATAAAGTGCGGCCCTGATAATCAGGCGAAAATCATATCACCTTTCCGCATATTGTCGGAGAAATCCGGCACGAAATCGTCATCGAAACAAACCCATCTGGCGCTGTTGAAATTGTTGTCCTCACAAAGGACGAAAGGATTCTCCATCAACATCGCAGAGGGCTCGTCGTCAAAATCGATCAGTTTCTCCTCCTTATCATCGCGATGATCGTCAACCATGAACAAGTCATCGATAATCTTATTTTTCTCATCATTTAAATGATTATTCTGTTCATTTTTCATCTCCTGTGAAACGTTATTTTCGAGAGAGGGCGCTACCAGTGACGGCGGTGGCGAATCGGCCTTTTTGACAAATTCTTTGGTCGTCGGCAAAATCCGCCACGCCTCGTACGCCGTGCTGAAAGCGTGCGCCACTGCCAGAGTGACAGTTTCCGCCATTTTTCTCTTGGAACAGATGAAAGCGTGACATTCCATCGTCTCGTTTTCGTCCGTCGATACGAAGGAGAACACCTGACGGTGGGTCGTGTCGGTCGAGCAATTCGAGATCCTGTAAATCGACACCTGGAAAATGTCGTTGCCCTGCAGGTCGGTAACGCAGATCCCTTTCAGCGAAATGGCGATGTTCACTCTCTGCAACTTCTTCCTGCCCGCCTTGGCCACTTTTATTATGTTTTTAACCGCTTCCGTGCTTATGTTGTCACCACTGATCTTCTCCACCACTGTGCTTCCTGTAAAAAAACGACAAACGTCAATAATTTTATAATTTTAGGGTCGTTTCCGTCTTTGTTTCGGTCTTTCTTTTAAGCATTTCCATCCTCCAGGTTGGTAGGAACAATTAGAGTGAAGAAAACTGAAGTATTTCATTGTCTCACTTAAGATGTGAGGTTATAATCACTCGAACTGTCATTTCGATTACATCTGGGGACTTTTGGTTTTAGCCAACTGTCGTTTTATTTACCTAAATATTTGAGTTTGTGAGTGATGATGTCGTTTTCGTTTTCCGTGACATCCACGGCCTTTTCGGCTTCGTCCTCGTCCTTTATGCATTCTTCGATTTGTAGGGCCTGTTCTTCGGATAATTCTGCAAATAATTGTAGGAAATTACGAATGAATACTTCAAGTGCGAGTCTCGTGAATAAATTTACATGCGTATTTACATAATTACGCAAATCCATTGACGAGCAGACTCATAATACTAATCATAATAATAAATAAATCCAATGTTCGATAAGGCGCACGATCATGGATCGACCTTAGACTTAGATGAGACGCAAATTTAATTTTAAGTAATGCACGTGTCCACTCGCTGATTACGGTTTATTTATAGGATTTTATGCAAGCATTTCCGGTCAAACCGAAACCGAATTATCCCAATTCGTAATTAGTCGGTTATCAATTTTTTCCGAGATTTTATTAACGGGAATACAAAGGAAGAAAATCATGTCCTTAATTTTAATGAAATCAGTGATTTGTCTACTTTTGACCTCTCATTTGATGATGATGAAATATTCAAACATTATTTCAGAATTTTTTTACGCACAACTTTTTCGGAAATTTATTAATTGCTTTAATCGCCCGATCTAATCGACCTAATTCAATGAATAAACGAATGAGGTTAAAGGAAGCGTCGTTTTAAGTCGCGGAAATCCTCCAGAGTTCAATTTTGACCTCGGTGAAAAAAACTTTCAAATGTACCGGGTGTCACAGAGATTCCACCCAACGATATTGAGCTCATTCTTCTTACGATTCCAATAAAAATATATTTAAATCAAGATTAGAATGAATAACAATCTGACTAATTTTTCTGAATCTGTGAAATTGTAAGACGAATAAGAGCGATAACGCAAGTGAAACCCTTTCCCGTGACACCCGGTATTATCGACAAAAATCTAAATGTGTACGAAAATAGCGTCGGAGTATTTCTGAAGCCTTTAGATGCCGATGGAAAATTCGTCGTGGGAATAATTGCACTTGGAATGTTTCCCGTGCGAAAATTGCAGCTAATTCAATCGCAAATTATCGATTATTTACCGGAAGGATATCCACATTTATGGTGGCTTAATTATTTCGACTTTTACCGCAAATTTAATATTGCGCTTATCGGTGAATGCGGTAAAAGTATTCAGGGATTCCCTCCTCTGCACTCTTATAAAACGTAATTAAACGAGTTTCATTTCCTATTACTCGTACTTAATCATTAACATAAATTTAATGGAATATTATCGGTATAATTATTGCCAATTTTTCTCGAAATAGTACCTTTGGCGATTATAATGAAATCAGACAACAAATTCAAGAATTGCATCATTCGTTTCCAAGTAAGTAGGTAAATGCACTTTTTATTTTCGAGATGGAACTGATGCAAGATGCATTTTTCACTTAAGTACTCGACAAGTGGAAAAACCTTTCTCTGAAAAAATCTTTACATCTCACTTTTTATGGGCAATAATAACTAGCAATCATCGGCAGTGTTATTGAAATGAAACGGTAATACCCACACTTTTTAATTTTATGGATGACGGAAAATGTGGAAGGTGATCGGTGTGGTACCGAGTGGTACCGTAAATTACTAATCAGCTGCGAGAAATTCATTTGCGTATTTGATAAAACCCCATAATAAAAACAAATACCAGGAATCCCATAACACGATCGTCAATAACGAACGCGAAAATCAGCGATCAATTATCAGCGCGTCATTATAATTATCAAAAATTATGATAAATTAAAAGTTATCAAATCGGTGCCAGTAAAACGTGCGCATAATTTGATAATAAAGAAATCTTCTGTTACTCACTTTTGTGTTTAGAGTTGGCTTTCCAGATACTTTTCAAAAACGCCATGATTAATAAATTATCACAAAATCTTCTTCTAGAGATGGTCGAATGGCAGTCGATGAGCAATTAAATTTCTTCAGGGATTTCGAGCGTTTATAAATTCGCGTCTTAACTAATCACTGGTCGATCGGTGAATGTCGCAGACTCGACTTATCCACTTTGGTTTCAGCGTAATGCTTATGATGTTTGTGATGGGAGTGGACGTGGTGGGTACTCTTTTATGGTGGTGCTATCACCGCCTGCTACGATCTTCTCCGTACATTTTGTGATTTATCTGAATAGAGGACGAGATATGATCTTTTTGCTTTTCCGTTTAATTAATGCGAGGTCGATACCAGATTTACCCATAACTTTCTGATGTGCGGAATTACTCAATACGAAATAATACGTAGAAGCGCCTCCGAGATTATGATATTTTGACGCCAAATTAGAATTTATTAGTACGTAATCACGCGTTATCAAGTCATTTTCTTTTAAGACGTATTTTTTAGTGGGTATTAACAATACGGAAGCGCATTTATTAATTATCGTCATACGCCAGGAAAGTACCGCGTGATTGAATGAATTCATAGTACTACATCAAAGGGTCCTCTTTAAAGTCTGTTTAGAGAGGATGTTTACATTTTCCTGGTTTAACTGTTTTGATGAAAATGAGGGCTCAATTTAAAAATGGTACCTTTATTCACCGGGGGCGATCCCGTCCCGGATAAAAGGCTTTATTTTGTCTTTTGCTCAATTGGAAAAACACTCGATAGCGGCAGTTGCAATTGACCGATTGTGGTGGATTGCCCTCTGTTTATCTCAGATGCTATTATTTTTCGTGCCTGGTAACAATTAATTTAATTAACATTATAATTTGCAACCATTCGATTGCATTACCATCAACCGTGATTTGCGATAATTGAATTATAATTATATTAATAAAATTGTAAGTTCAGCGACATTTTTCGATGGAATTATTATCCATGCAAATATTTTTCGATCATCCCATTGTTACAAAATGTGTTTACGCTGCTTTATTTAAGTATCGAGATTATGGAATAATAAAAGTAAAACAATTTTCACAAGACGCGCTCCCCATTTATAACAAGAGATCGAGGGAATTTTACCAACAGGACCTCGAGGCATGCAGAACGTGACGATAAAATTTTGATCGCTTATCCCTCCGTACTGGAAAAGTACGCACAATCGAATGCCGGCTGATTATAACAATCTAATAAATTATTCATTATTTTCGAAAATCTCATCAACGACTCGAAATAATAATAAATTCCATAATCCTTCACATCAAAGACAAACACGCGTTAAAAATAGCACCATTCAACGGAAATAATACAAACTATTATGATTTACAATGTCGTTATCAAAGATAAAAATACATCGGGATGAATAATAAATTGAGCAATTCATTGTCACGAGGCAATTTATGATAATAATTTTAAATTTCCCGCCACAATTCAAAAGTTGCGCCGCCATTTCGATTACAGGGAAATTACCGGCCGAGCTGTGACGTTTCTCGGTTCGTTATCGACTTTGGCAGTCGCCATTTTAATTCGCCATAAAGCCGCAAAATAAAGCCAATTTAGCAGTAAACAGAGTGAAATTGCGGTGATTTCCACCCGAAACGGTGATCTACAGGACGTCCTTTCGAAAGTGCATCGAAAATAACCGGAAAACCCCCGAAAATGGGCGAAGAAAAAGGTAAACTGTCCGCAATTCCTACACGCTTTTCGCACAACAAATCACGTTATTATTTTAAGGAGACGGTAATAAAAATAACGAGCGGGAAAGGAGCCGGGACAGGGAACGCGATAAGGATCGGAGACGGCGCTCCAGGTCGAGGGAGCACCGCCGTAGGTCTCGCTCCCGGAGCAGGGAGAATAACCGCAGACGTAAAAGCAGATCCCCACAATCTCCCCCAGCGTAAGCACTGCCTTTACCACTCGTTTCGATTAAAAATATCCGGCTTTTTTGACAGAAATAACCGCCATAAGGGGCACTCGAGACGGCGCAAGCCCTCTCTGTACTGGGACGTGCCCCCTCCCGGTTTCGAGCACATCACCCCGCTGCAGTACAAGGCCATGCAGGCGGCGGGGCAGATCCCCGCCAACATCGTCGCCGACACCCCCCAGGCCGCCGTCCCCGTAGTCGGGTCCACGATTACGAGACAGGCCAGACGTCTCTACGTCGGGAACATTCCGTTCGGGGTCACCGAGGAGGAAATGATGGAGTTTTTCAACCAGCAGATGCATCTCAGCGGGCTGGCCCAGGCCGCCGGCAATCCGGTGCTCGCCTGTCAAATCAATTTGGACAAGAACTTCGCCTTCTTGGAGTTTCGGTCCATCGACGAGACCACACAGGCCATGGCCTTCGACGGCATCAATTTTAAAGGTTAGTTCTTAGTGTACGCCACTGTGTTCACGTCAAAAACGACGCGTGGTTTTCTAACCTCACATTTCGGAAATTACAGTTTCCTGTAATGGTTTTTATGGGGTTTTCTGGTGATTTTAGGTCAGAGTTTGAAGATTCGCCGTCCGCACGATTACCAGCCGATGCCCGGAATGGCGGAGAGCAGTATCAGCGTGCCGGCGGGCGTGATCAGCACCGTTGTGCCCGATTCGCCCCACAAAATTTTCATCGGAGGTCTTCCTAATTATTTGAACGAAGATCAGGTACTTTTTTTGAGAGGATCGGTCGTAAGAACGAGGTCTTATGATTGGGTGAACGGATCCACTGAAATCGTTCATTTTCTGACATTTTCTGAAATTTTTGAAATTTTTTGAGGTTATGTATGGAATTTTGAGCGATTTCGGTGGGGTGCGATCGTGTGTGCTCTCCCCTTTCTTAGTTTTTAGGCACTTCACGCCACAAACAGCAGTTAAGCGTTGTACGAGTCAGTCAGTCGAATCGCATTCCGTTTATATTATTCTAGCCGAAGTTTACGGAGGTTATATTGAATGTTACAGGCTTTACAGGTTTCGGCGGGAATTTTTTCAGATTTTTCTTTCAGCTAATGATTATTTTCGAAAATCTAGCTCAAAATTTTTTAGAGTCAAACTTTTGAATCGATAAACGCGATTTGTCACATGCAGTTTTCAGCTGAATCGGCGGTTTTCAGGTGCACACACATACGTTTTACAGGTTTTCAGGTTTTTTTCAGTTTTCAATCTCAAAAAACAAAGATTTTTCTAACGCGGAATACCGGAAGCGAAAGGGACGGCTTTTTGGTCTCCATTTTCCAAATTGTGTAATCTATTTTTTTTATACCTCTATGACCTTCTCGCGAAAAAAAAATGACAAATGGGTTGTTTACGCGTCTGTATCCATGAGAACCAGGAGTTATTAGTTATTTTTCGCGTTTTCTTTTGTTTCTCGAGTACCCACCGTGTAGAAATAATAATTCGTTGACATTTTCAAACATTTACTTAGTGCGCCATCTGTGGGATTTTTTGACAGTTCGTTTAAAAATTAGCTAGAGATGAAAAATGTCGTCCCTTTCCTCCAGAGTCTTGATATTCTGCTCTTATAAGAAAATGCACACAAAAGAGGTAAAGTTTTCAGCATATTTCAGGTGCGAAAGGAACGAATTGCCTGCCGGTGCTCTGTGTCACCGTTTTGATTACAGGTTTCTCTTATTTAGCTCATCAAAACAAACAAACAAAAAAACAATTGGCACCCGATAATGACAATGACATTACTCTTTAGCTCGTGTCAAATGATGATGATGAGTGTTTATTTTGAGATCGCCGTTACTTTTTTAATACAATAAGTACAATTCTGATGATTCTGATGTACATTTTGATTTGTTTGCCCAATTTTGTAGCTAGGGTTGCCATGTTGTCGGTCCCTATAAAGAGCTCTAGAACACGACTCTCAGATTTACAATCTCGAACGCCTCTTTCGAACTCTCTCTCTGTTTGGATTAATGAGCACAGGCAAGTGTCGCACACTCGAATCGGAAAATAAAAACCAAAAAATTGAGGTTTTCTCATTTATTTTTGTTGCAAATTCTACATTTTATTATCTGACTGGCGCGATTTCGGGGGGCTTCGAATCAATCAATAATAATCAATTACCATCATTAGTAAGAATTAAATTGAAACGCGAATTTAGGTTACGAAATCGATTTTTCATTAAAAATATATTAAAAAAAACAGTAGAGCTGCACAAATCTGTAAGTTGTTCCCCATTTTTTTGAAATACCCCAATCTGTACTAAAATCCACTCTTAATCACGGTTCACTGGATCAAACCAATGACGTAACCACTGTCAAAGTGACAGCACAACTGTCAAAGTGACAGCTCAACTGTCAAAGTGACAGCATAACTGTCAAAGTGTCGAAAGACTAGGAATGGATTTTAGTACACCGTTTTGTGTAAATCGGCTCGAAACTGACGTATTTCCGGATGAGACAGGTCAAGGAGCTACTAATGTCGTTCGGTCAACTGCGGGCCTTCAACCTGGTCAAGGACACCGCGTTCGGATTGAGCAAGGGCTACGCTTTTGCCGAATACATCGATATCACTATGACGGATCAGGTAACTACAACGTGTTCCGGTTATTCGATCGATGATTTGACATTCGGTGACGTTTCAAGGCGATCGCCGGATTGAACGGGATGCAACTGGGAGACAAGCGACTGATCGTGCAGCGGGCCAGCGTGGGAGCCAAAAACACCACAGTTTTGCCGGCAGTACAAATCCAAGTGCCCGGGCTCAGTTTGGTCGGGGCTTCGGGTCCTGCAACGGAAGTTCTATGTCTTTTGAATATGGTAACTCCGGATGAACTGAAAGATGAGGAAGAATACGAAGACATTCTCGAGGATATCAAAGAGGAATGTAATAAATATGGAGTGGTTAGGAGTATCGAAATACCTCGTCCCATTGATGGAGTCGAAGTGCCCGGATGTGGAAAAGTAGGGTTTTATATTTTTATCGGTTTGAATTGGTGTTACGGTTTTTCTTTTTTAGGTTTTTGTGGAATTCAATTCAGTTTTGGATTGTCAAAAGGCTCAGCAGACGTTGACTGGACGTAAATTCAGTAACCGGGTGGTGGTGACGTCATATTTCGATCCGGATAAATACCACCGAAGGGAATTCTAAGAAGACTCCCTTTAATTCTCATTAAGGGTCAAATGAAAACAATTTTCTTATGTGTAAGTTTGTAGTATCAGTTAAGTGAATATAATTATAAATCAGAATCGGTGCGTCTTTTACTTGAATAAACCAGTAATTTATGATAATCATTGTTGACACGTGGGTGTTCTCTTTTATTGGGCGTCTTTTTTATTTTTAAGCTCTGTGGGTGTTCGCTAGATAAGACATAACACTCAACCGTTGCCGTTATTTCCATATCATTAAAAATAAAACGTCAACAATAGTGGTGTTAAAATTGTAACGAAAATAAAATACGACACAATTGCAGTTAACTAATGTGATTTGTTAATTTAATCAAGTGAAATGAGCCGTTTCCTGCTTAAATTAAGTGATTTAAATGTCGAGGTAGGTCTGGCAACGTTGTGATTTTCTGGGAACATTTAGTGCGAACGGACTGGCTGGTGACAGTTCTTGACAGATGACAGGTGATCCTTGCCAACGCTAATTTTAGCCCCGTTATTACGTATGTTTTCGTTAATTTTTAAGTTACATAAACAAATTGAGGCCCGGACGTGTTAAATTCGGGCCCCCCGTTCTCGGGTCGCGTCCGGAATCGCGTGTGCGCGTGAAATCCCGCTTTCCTCCCCCGGAGACGAAGTCTGGCGCCGTCCGAAAGTCACGTCGCAAAACGGTCATAGAAAGTTGTCGATTCATTACTGGCCAGCGGACGAATTAATTAATCGCCGAGGAAAAAACCGGATCAATTCGGGTACCGAGTGTCGTCATGGGGTAAGTGAGACGAGCGAATTCTAAAATTAATCGCGGATCACCGTCCCGATCGAATAATCAACAGTCCGTACCAGGAGCAGGAGAATGCATGAATCATCAATCGAATTGGACCACGTAATCGTTCCTAATTAGAGGTGGCAGGGCCGGGAATTTCATTCATCCAGTAGGCCTAGGGGCGATCAAATGAATTTTCCGAAAAGAGGGGAGGCCGTGAGACAAAATGGCTTCTGATAACTGTCAAACTGTTGAGGATTACCAAGTGTTCAGTAAACACTTGACTCCATGAGTAACTAAAGAGGAACAGATGGAGATTAAGGCCCTATTCATACCTCATTTTAGAGGCGCTTTTCACCAAAAACGCTTTAGAATGTGACATACGTCTTGGGAAACGTCCACCAACTGTCACATTCTAAGGCGCTTTTAGCTAAAGGCACCACTAAAATGGAGGTATGCATATGGGCCCAAAGGTTTAGTTAGGTTTTTGGATGTCCGATTGCGTATTCGAGCGAAAACGGGCCCAGAAATCTTCAGTAATGACTATTTTAATTAATTGCAACTCATGTTCATAAATGACAGTCATATCCAAAATGGCGGATCGGTCATGGTGTAAGTCGGTCGCCATTTTGTTTGAACCTGGTTATCCGTTACAGGTTCCTGTAAGGCCGCTCTGAAGGGGTGCCGGTGCGTAAAGTAATCAAAGTGACTTTGCGCCGCCGCCTGTCAACCGGAGTGTCACACGTGAAAAACGGCTCGAAAATGTCCGAGGATGGGTATTCGGACTATTTCGACGAGCCCAACATGGAAATCCAGATCGACACGTTGTTGGGCACCTCGTTCGACATGAGGTGCACGTCCACGGACACGGTGCGCGAGATCAAACAGCGGATACAGAGAGTCGAAGGTAAATTTAAGTTTTACAAGTCGAAATTCTTACGATTTTCCATCGAAATTATGATTTTCTCTGCATTATTTGTATTCTGGGCAAAACCGGGTGTTTTCTACTGGAAAATCTTGGCAGTTTTTACAGCTTACACTTCACAATTTTCGTTCGCAATGATAATAATTATCTCAAAGTAAGTTTGGTGAGGTAAACTTTGCCATTTCGTAATGGTGCAACTTTTTTAATCAAGTAATTAGTACATTATGGAACGTATTGGGAAAGTGCAATATTTCGCACCAGCCCCGAAATAAAACTTTTCCGACAAGTTGCTCATACCATTTTTCCGGCGTCCACATCACTTTAACACCAATATTACTTGCAAAAACTCATGAAAATACAAAAAGGAAGAAAAATGACATCTGTCATAATTTATTTAAAAGTTTGGAATTGCCAACTTAAATTTTCATAAAAAAAATTCCCAAATTGCTTAAAATGCTAAATCACACAATATTCAACGATTTGAACCAACTAAACGATTAACCTGGATGAATTAACAATAAAAAAGATAACTGAAATAATTTGAAATCGGTTTTATGCTGACATTAAAGCCGGGTATTTTCACCTCTGGTTAAACCTTAGGTTACCTAACTGGAACTTTGAATGTGACCTATTTTATTTATTTTATCCATAATTTCCACAGTCTAACGTTCCAGTTAGCCAACAGGAGGATAATGGAAGGTGAGAATATCGGACTTTGGTGAAATTATGGATTTGTGAGATAATGAAACAAGATCATGTAACAGGTTGAAAATGAGTAACTTTTCAGCCACCCTCGATTGTTACAAAAAGTGACACTTCACAATGTGGGCGACGGAAAAACGAATTTAGGTTGGCAACAGCGACTGTCAACGTTGACAGGAACCGTTCGCGGGAAATTTGAATTGAAATCGTAGAATTACACTTTTTAGGATATTTTCCTCGGTATTTTCAAATAAATTCATATCAATAAATTTCACTGATTTCCCTTGCATTCCTCAGGCATTCCGGTGCACCAGCAGAACCTGATTTTCCGCTCGAACGAGCTGAAAGACTCGCGCCGCCTGTGCGACGTCGGCATCCGAAACGGCTCCACCGTCAAACTTGTGACGTCCATGAAAGGCGGACCTATATCGACGCGACGCCTGGCGTCCTCCTCGCAAACTTCAGCGTCGATCAGCTGCGAGCACCACGTGATGCTCAAGGAGCTCCGAGAGCTTCTCGAATCATCTCGGACGAGCTCCCGAGAGGACGAACCCAAATCCAAATCCGCCTCGGGCCCCAAGAAAGTCTCAGTGCTCGTTTTCAAAGAGGGCGACATTTTAAACCTCCTCCGGGTGATAGAAAACGATGACGGCTCTTATTCGCCGTACGAGAAACCGAGTCAACCGCAGGCCTGCATTAACCACAACAAAACCTCAGAAAGTCAAGCGGTTTTCGAGAAGTTAGTAGAAGACACCGATATGATGACGAAAATCACCGATTTGAGGAAACGAATGGAGGATGTCAATATCAGGAGACAGTTGAGAGCGAGGGACGGTTCGGACGAAGATAACGAAAGTTCGGTAGGTTATAAACTGTTAGGGGAATGTTCGAACGATTACGTTCTAGACGCGATCGATTTAAAGATATTTGAAAAAAATCCGATCGTTGCTGAGGAAACGGAGATTGAGACGGAAACGGAAGAGGTGGCGCTGAAAGACAAGCACCGGATTAAACCGGTTACAACAAGAAAGTCCCTGTTTCGGGAAAACAAAGCACACTCGTTGACAAGGCAGAATTACAGGCGGATGATCCGCAATAATAAGCCGTCAGTTTTGGTCCAGTCTTCGGACGAGGTGGTTAGGAATAACGGGGTGCACGTGACTCGTTTGGTGCTTTCCGAGGGCGAGCACTCGAATAACGAGTCGTCCGAGTTGGAGGAGTCGACGGATCTGTGGGAAATATCCGAGCCGGCCTCGGAACGTCTCAAGCACAGCGCCACCTGCAAATTCGGGCTCGTGAATAAGCGTCGGTCCAGTGAAGCGTCGCTCGATTACGGTTTCGATCCTACAGTCAACGCGAATTCTTCGGAATTGGGGTTATGTTCGTCCGGGAACTTTTTCATGCCTCAGTTGGTAACGCCTAGTGCCATACCTCCCCAGTACACGCCGAAAGATTGCGACTACTTCTATAACCGTTCGCCTTTGTACACGCGTAATAACAATAAAGTCGAAAGTGACAGTAAGGATGAGGACAAGTTACCCGAATTGAAATCTTCGAGTGCGATCCGTAGGCTGAAGAACAGCGCGAACGAGTCGATTTTCCGCGACGAGGAGCATCTTTACGGTTATTATAACTTGGGGTGCGCGTCGGAACTTTTGAATGACAGTGATAATGCGGGTAGCGACGTTACCGACTCGGGGGCGTCGGTGGCGAAGGTGCTGCCGCCGGTGATGGCGAAGAAGAGGGCGCGCTGTGGCGAGTGCAATAAACGACTGAACATCACGAACATTTACGACTGTCGATGCGGTAAAGTGTTCTGTTCGCAGCACAGATACTCGGAGGTGCACCGGTGCAGTTACGATTACAAGAGTGAGGGTCGAAGGATTTTGGAGCACCAGAACCCGCTGGTGACGGCCGACAAGGTCAATAGGATTTGAGAAATTTATACGAGTGCCTCTGCGTCTACTTTTATTCAGCTGTATTGTCGATAAATATACCGTTTTTACAAATTTTATTTTTGGGGCTTTCCGATTAATTTCTTTCGGTTCGATGATTATCTAGTTTTCGATTGATGCGGTTCCCCAGTAGGAACCGTCACAGTTATCGCTTAATAATATGTCGTAACGATAATAATAATTATTATAGTAATCGTAATAATATCGCGGATTGTGTCTGAGATTATACCTTACTGATTTATTGGTTTCTTTTTGGTTTTCATTTCGATTATTAGGGTATTCTTATTATTTTTTGACGATTGTCGCGGTGTAACCACTGTAATAACCCAGGGATTTTTATTTTTAAATTTATAACGTCCCCGATTCTAGTGTTTAGCGTGCGGCGGCCATCTTGGGTGAATCCGACTAAATGAGACTTTCTAAATTGATAGTTCTATGATAATTTTATGACAACCTGGTGCTGGAAACCGGTTTCCAAGATGGCCGCCGCTCGCCAGGGTATCTGACTTTTGAAGAATTTGGACAGTCCTACTATTACAAAAAAAAAGCGCAAAACTTCAAAAATAACAATAAAAAATATATATTATACTTTGTGATTAAGTACACTGTGTTAATATTATTAATCTGTGTATTGAATAATATCTTGAAAATATAACCCCGCTCTACCACCACTCAATTTTTTTTCATACATCTATGGTTCAATGATTATTTATGACGTCATTTCCAGGCAGAGACATGTCAACCTATAAATAACCATTGACGTTAAACTTCGTTGTCAATGTGACATTGCTGATACCAGAAGGCCCGGTTTATCAATGCTTGGTTAACGTTTAACCAGAAGTTAGATTCCCGGGTAACCTTTGTTACAACAATCAAAATCAATAAAATTTGATTTCAGCTAAAAGATAACTGAGCAAGGATAAACCGGCCCTAAGTGTCATAATTTTCCTTCTCCACGAATGAAATGAATGCATTTTTGACAGTTATTCCAACGGTCTTGTCTCTAGGTATAGTGTCAAAGTCAAACTCTTTGTTTCCAGGTCTTCAAAAGTAAATAAAACGCCGAATATTACGAAAAAATTTATTCAAGTACAAAAGTAATTTCCTAAACTCAAAAAAATACTGTTCCCACCATTTTTAATACCATTGAAGTAGAGAGAGAGCCTGATTTATAGATGTTAAGTGATGTGAAATTGACATTATTCACTCTCAACTAAGAACTCCTCGAAAATTTTGACCAAATTATCGACGCCTTCCAGATAATTCTTATCGATTTCGTGATGTTCCGATGGAAAAGCGTGCGCGAAATCGATCATTTTAACGGTGGCCCACATTTCGCACTTCGGCTCAGTACACAACTCGTCCAACATATCCAAGTAGTCTTGTTTCTTGTTCTGCATATCTTTATCGTAATCGTTTTGGAACGAGTGCGTCCTCCTGAGAGATTTGAACGATTTCTGCCAGATATTGTTGTTGTTCCCGGACTTCAAGTTGTTATCGAAAGGTTTCACCTTACTGGGTGACAGAGGCATTTTCAGAATCGGCCCTTCTTTGGTTTGGAGCCCGCTGAAACCGGTCGGGATTTTCTCGACCTGGTTTTGGTTCAGCACCATCAGCGATAGAGGGCGGTAGAGGCTGGTCGAACGTGTCAATTTCATTTTCGGTTTTGCGTCAGTCTTTAGGAGATCTTTCAGTCTGCGGGCGTCGTAAACGAAGAGCAAAGAAGACGAAAATAATTGCAGGCGGCGCTGCTTACGCGACCACAACTGGATGCGCCACAGGCACGCCAAGAACTGCACTATCAGGCTGCGGCACAGGCCCGACTCGCCGTTCAGGAAGATCTTCAAAGCTGGAAAATCAAAAATAAATTAAATATTTGACAGCTCACTCTGAATTGTACTTCTATTTTTTTCAATATTAGCTCTATGGGTCGGAGAATTGAAATGACAGCTCCTGTCACTCCCTTGATCACAGAGCTTACATATTCCGATAGATAGAGTAAAACATCGATCCTACGCGTAGAATTAATTGATTTCACAGAGATGATAAGTAGTAGGTAAAGCACCTTTCTGTATCTTTCATATCGCAGAATATTTATTACACATTACTTGAAAGTTTCATTAATAACAATTAATAAAAATCATCGATTACAAATATGTACATAGCTCTGTGTACTCAGCTGATGGCTGTCACGCTGTCACTCCCTGAACCACAGAGTTCATATTAAGAATATAGACAACGAATTTTATTCATTTATCTTTATTTTTCTGTTATTTCCATCATTACCTTCTTTGACAGTGTCCTTATCCAGATTCTTCCCGAACTCCTTGTCGAACTTCGCCAGTTGGTTGTTATGTGCCTTGTAAACTTGAAAGCCGGGCACGCAGAACGACAGCGCCCTCTTGCATTCCTGATATTTCGACTGTTCCTTGGCGATTTTAGCGCCACTCGCGGTCGGATCCCACGTCCTCTTCCCGATTTTGACGTCCATGACGCACGGCTCGTTGTAGAGGCGGGTCAAATCCTCAAGGACGATGCAATCGACTTGTTGTCCGTTTATCGGTATCGTCACTTTACCGAAATAATTCGGGACGAATTCCCTCAATTCGATCAAGTCTTCGTCGCTCGATGTCAGCAAATCTTCGTAAAAGGCGACCTCGCGATCGCCGCATTTCTTCACCGCGAACGGCTTCAAAATCGTCCCTTGGTGTTTTATCAGACCTGAAATTGGTTTAGTTCAAAAACGGATTTTTTTCGAAAATCGATTTGTTTTTAGGTCTCTATTTTCATATAACCTCTGTGGTCCAGGATCTGACACAACTGTCAGCTGACCCACAGAGTTTATAAAAGTTCATGGACGTGTAGAAGGTCAATCGTGTATGCCGATTCACAGAGCTTATAAAAATTAGAGAATGGGGATGAGAAAAAGTTGATTTACCGATGGATTTTCCGTCTTTTCCGTCATGCCCCGCCACTTGATGGTTGAAAACCTCCATCCCCTCCGGAATTTCCAATCGATCGCCGTCTTCGTCTTCATTTTCCTCAGTTTCGTCCACCGGGTGGATCAGAAAGTTGTTGTTGTACGCGGTTTTGCACACAGCGTACATGCTCTCCTGTCGGTGGATCGGCATCCGTACGATTTCTGATTTCCCCATTTTATCGTCCTCTTCTTTTCCCTCTCTGATAAATTACGATGATAATGGCGACAGACTCGCACAAATTGTTCCGTTGCGAAAAGAAGTTAAGCCAGGACGTTACGTTGTCTTATCACGATCGATCTAGAACTGGAACAATGAGATCCGTCGTAAATTATGCCATTAATCGATTATGGGGACTTTTATTTTATTGCTTTTATCTTTAATCCGGGGATTGGAAATGAAATCCTCGATTATTTCAAAATAGTACGTCTCAGAAATGTCATATTTTGACGTTTCTCCAGTGAGTTATCACAAAATCCAAGATGGCCGAAATGTTACGCACGTCGTAACTCTCTCCATCTCGCACGTGGTAGAGAAATGACAATTCCTAATTTTTTTTGGATTTGTCATTGAAATGTCTTTAGATTAGAATGAATGTTAACCGATCCCGAAATATGTAAATGATACAATTTGCGATTATCGTGACGTCGGTAATTTGTGGGTGTGCACCTATCAAAGCCGCGCTTTGTGTATATAATTAAAACCTAACTAAACTATGCGCATGCATAAAATGCGAATGTTTCAGATAATAAAAATCGGAAAAGTTAAGTAATATTATACTCTAGGTATGAGTAGGCGATTATAAGTTATACGAGAATAACTGTGATTATCACCGGGAGAATATTAGTAATAAGAGTATTTTCAGGTATTCGCTGTATAAATAGCAGTGACTGACATTGGGCGAAAAACCATTAACGGACGAATTCAAGGAAAGAAAATTGCGGTTATCGCACATGCTCAATCACTTCATTTACATTACAGTTATCTGTAATTAGGAGGATCGAGTGGTTATTCTCCTAACTACTGTCACTTCTGTCATTTCGATATGCAGGGAGTTACGATTGTCACGTTAGAAAAACGTGAATTTTTGAGCCTTTGAGTTTATGAGGAACATCCAGTACAGATAAAAACGTGACTTAACAATGATTAATCATAGAGTGGCACTCGTAATGATGGAGAGAGGTTCCTGAGAAATTGGGAAAGTCCACAGAACATCGATGTGTAGATAGCGTTAAAATTAGCAACATGACAGGTCTGTGTGACTTATGGATTGGCCCGAATTCACACAGCTCTAGACTTGTAAGTAAAAAAACCGTGATGAATAAAATTATTAATAGGCTTTTAATAGACGGACATAACGTTTAGATTATTGAGTTCGATTATTATTGATTAATAAATACAATACGAGGCACGTTCGCATTTTTTCAAACACAAAACAAATCCTTGGAATTAGATCAGGAAACTGTTAAGGGGCACGGCACTCGTTGCGTTCGGCGATAATGACCAAATACCGGACGATATTTCGTAAGAAATCAGAATAACTCGACCAGGAATGAATAATAACCGTTTACTCTTCATGTTCGGTCTTAAGCCGCACGCTAGTAATGATAAATAACCGTCAGCCACCTAATAAGAATAAGTGAAACTGCAATTTCACCTCGTCTTTCCTTTTTCTCTCGTTAGCACCTCTTTACTTTAATTAGCCCTTGTTCCACTTTTAACCCCACACGGATCCCATCAGAACCGATTAGAAAATGAATACGACCGACCATTAGTTCGATTTGGGCGTACTCTAGATGGATTAATGAATGAGAAAGACTTTCTTTTTCGATCCACGATAAAACGTGGGACTTTCGACTCTCTAAATGGGTGAATTCGGGACTTTCAAGGCGTCCTTTGTCTCTTTTGTGAATGCAAGTACCTCGTGGCTCTCTACGTGGGTATTTCGAAAAGCGATTTCAGCAACATTACGGCTCGTTTTTACAATTCGAACGTCCCGATCGTAACGTAATGATAGTGCGGTCGACGTAGACGCGAATAAATGCGATTCTAATTGCAGAAATAAAAACGTCGAGAGTGGAGAATAATGGGGAAATGTCGCAATGAGCGGTTAATTAGTTTACCTATTCGACTTCGAACCAGAACTTGGGAAACTTGAAACCGTATTTGCACTGAGCGCACTCCAAGTTTTTCATTTTACAAAACGCCTTTTGATTGAAGTGAAAACCGACCGACGCGATGACACTTTCGACGTGTGAACGCTACTGCTTCCACGTCAATTATGCGAATTTTTGACAGAGCCGATCTCTATTTATAGGCAGCTCTGTGATTCGCGAGTGAAGTTGGCGCATGCGTGACAGCCACAACCATTGAGCAGTAAAAAATCGAACTTTGTGGATGTTCTTATTGGTTCTTGGTATTGGCCGATTTGCGTCAATTTTCCTCGCGACTACTTACAGAATTGAGGAAAACATGTTTTGGGAAAGCCGAACGATCAATAAAATCGCGAGCGCGGAACGAAATTGGAGCTTTTTGCTTACGGAATAGTGATAAACTACTCCCCCTTGATTTGAAAATAAAATGTTAAAATGGCCGCTCTCTAACTGTCATTTTGAGAGTTGTTGAACTGTCAAGCTAAGATGTGCCATTTTATTCAAGCAAATTATGGTTGATTAATTATGAGTATGAGAAAAAAAATTATTTCCTTATTCGCATTCCTGAAAGAAAGCCATAATAATAAAACTGATTTATGTTTTCGCACTTTTTTCTCCTTAAACTCGAACTGTTGTAGGTTTTATTAATAAATTTTTGTATACATTCAGAGAAACAGATTCATTGACGCGCGCTCTGGCGACCACCCACACGATATGCGTATAAAATGCAATGAAACTGTTAAATTCTCCATAAAAAAGTCGGAATTTTCCTGGCTTTCCTCTAATAATTTTCATTACTTTGATATTTATTTTGACGTATTTTAATTTTTTATCGGTTTTCCTAAGGTCTTTCAAACAATTTCGTATTCATTTACACTATTGCAGTATAAATAGAAAGGTGTTAATGACAAAGTAATGTGGAACCTTCCAGCTTTTGCCAGGATTATTTCTGCCACACTTCTCTTTTATTCAGAAAGGTTTTTGGGTGATTGAACACCTCGAGGTAAAAGCTGATAAATTAGCGCAGAAAAAATTTAATATAATATCCTTTCTTATTTTTAAAGAATAATTTCAAGAAATATAAATTTGGAATGATTATCATTAATTATTATTTATTTGTTGTATTTGTAGAAACCTTCACCGCTTTTGACACCCAATTTGCCTTCTTTCACCATACGGTCGACCAATTTCACAGGTTCGTACAGCGGATTATCAGGGAACTTCTTGTGCCAACCTTCCATCACCATTTTCCCCAAGTCCACACCGGTGTAATCGTTCAATTCCAAGGGACCCATGGGATAACCCGCTCCTAACTTCATGGCGGTATCGATATCGCGAACAGAGGCGTCTCCTATAAATCAATAATCATTAATCGTCTATTCTCCATCTAAAATTATCGAAGTCTGTGGGATTAACGGCATGAACTTAGGTAGGTGACGTATTCGAGTTACCAACATAATCAAGAAATCCCCAGTTATTTTCAAGCAGCTATGATTTTATTATAATTATTATCAACAGAGTATAAAAATATACGTAATGAATCTTAAAAATCGAACAACATTTATTTCTTATCGCCGTATTTATAGAAGCCTTCGCCGGATTTGCAGCCGAGTTTCCCTTCACTCAACAACTTTTTCACGGATTCGTTGGGGGTGAACAGGGGATTATCGGGGAATTTCTTGTGCCAACCGGACATTATCGAGTTGCTGGTGTCGTGGCCGACGTAATCGGCCAACTCGATCGGCCCCATCGGATAGCCGGCACCCAATTTCATCGCGATATCGATATCGCGGGGCGACGCATCCCCTGGAAATACAGAAAACCCCCAAAAATAGTAACGGATCGTACACGAGACGGCCATTTTGGAGACTGTCTCACGCGAAAACGTCAAAAGTGACATCTGTCAAAAAACCAAGATGGCCGTCTCGCCTCAAGACTACCTAAGCGCATGCAATTTCTGGATCGAAGGAAGTTTTACCTCTTTCCAACATTCGGATGGCTTCGGCTATGTAGGGGACCAAAAGCCTGTTAACGATAAATCCGGGGGTGTCTTTGCAAGTGACGCAGACTTTCCCTAGGGCTTTGCCCCACTCCATGAACGCTTTGTAAGTGTCATCGGAAGTTTCCGGGATTCTCACAACCTCCAAAAGCTTCATTATCGGTACGGGGTTGAAAAAATGCAGCCCCCCGAAACGGTCTTTCCTCCCTGTGACCGAGGCGATCTCTCCGATAGACAACGAGCTCGTATTGGAAGCGAATAAGGTTTTCTTCGGAGCGGCTTCGTCTAAACTCTTAAAGAGTTTATGCTTGATTTCGATGTTTTCGACGATCGCTTCGATTACTAAATCGGAATCTGCCACGGCCTCGGTCGGATTAGTAGAGCCCTTCAGGCGGGAAACTGTCTCGTCGATTAGCTTCTTCTGCGCCGATTCGTCGTCTTTGTGGACCTTTTTCGCGACTCGGGCCAGACTTTTCTGTATGCTGGCTTCGGCTTTCTTCAGGAGGTCGGCGTTGACTTCGACTAGGGTGACGTTGTGGCCTGTCTGGGCAGCGACCTTCGTTTCGAAATCGAAGAGAAAAAGACATTAAAAAAGTTAGGTTAGGTATGATTTTTATTTTACGTTCCAGGGGTTTTATTTGTGGATATTGCGTAAATTTAGGTATTTATTACTCACTTGAGCTATACCAGAACCCATGAGACCGCCTCCGATCACAGTAACGTTTTTAATTACGTTCATTGCCGGGGTAGTGGAGAGACTTCTTTTGAAGATTATTGGGAGAGCCATTTTTTGATTTTTCACAACTTTCACCGCTTTAGGAATGAGATCAAGCACTGGTGAGTTCGAGGGTTGGGTACTTTGAACGTCTTTACGGTACTCTCGGTACAAAATCGCCTAATGATAAGACAGGAGTCAACAATTTCAAAGGTGAAAGTCTAAAGTTCACAATCCATCGAAGCAAACACAAGTTATTATTTTATGTCTGTTGTTAAACGGATTAGTGATATCTACAATAAAGACATAAACTTCTTTACGGGATTCAAGTCTGTAATAATAAGATAAAACATTTTTTACCTCATTTTCCGTTGATTTTCCCATAAGATATTTGAAATTAATGATAATTTCAAATTTCCCGCAATTTTATACAATGTTTGACATTTTGTTGGAGAGATGGCGCTACCATTACTAAAACTGCCATAAACTGCGTTCTGAAAAGCACACATGAACTTGGTCCTTGTCTGATATACACTACGCTCATAAGTGCATCTCCCTCATAAACACATGTGTCACTCGAGAAGGGCACGAGTAGTGACTTTCCTGAACGTAGCGGTAGCGAATTGACATCACATAAAAAGTGTAAACAAGTCAAAGAATTTTCTTTTCTTATATTTTCAAGCCTTTTAGGCGTTTTAAAGCACCGCTCAAAAATGGTTAATGTTATGAAAGGTGTCTTGGTTAAATGGTAAGACTTTCCAATTGTTAATTCTTCATTATAACTCATCAGAAAAAAAGATAACCTCACTTTGCTTTTAAGTTTTCCTAATTTATTATTTACGGTGATTTGTTATTAATCTTTCAGTGATCAAGCAATGAAACAATTCCTTCTACATTTAGACGAGACTGTAAAGTTGGGAAGAAAGTTTATCATCCACGATTTGGACGAGAACCACCTTTTCATATCCGCAGATATTTTAGATGTTCTGCAAGCGAAAATTGATGACTTAATGGACCTAATAAGCTTTCCCTTAGCAGAAAAGGCAAATTAAGAAACCTGAAAACAGAATAAACCTGTTTGAAGATATGTTTGGAATTGTAGGTAACTGTAAAAGTATTATTGTTTTTTTCTTTTTTTTTGAACATATTTATATCATTTGTATGTAAATAGGAAGGGCTGGAGATGTTGGGGGTTGAAATATACAAGAATCTTTTAATATTCAGTTTAAGTGCCCTTAAATTAACCACTGAAATTTGAAAATCAGCTGTCTGTCAAAACTCAAAAGTGACAAGCGACCTCTAAACGACTTTATTTGAACTACGTGTATAATTGGTTGCCTACCTCACTCAGAAATCCGGGGGAAACCCCTAAAATTCTTCAAGAATCGCGTAAAATACTCAAAATATCCATTCTTTTTATTTCAATCTGAAGTTTGTCTCTATTTCCTCCTGATTATGCAATTTCCCTCGGCTCGTGAGGATCTTTTGTGCTTCCGTGTTTACTCTGGCGATTATCCTAATTAGCTCGATTATCTTGGTTTAGTATAGATAATGGTTAGTCATTCCGAGATTTTGACGTGTCTGACAAGCTGTGCACTAACTTTTTGAGAGCCACTTTCTGTGCTCAAAGTTGAGCACATGTCAGATTGACAAATATTATTTTACAAGTTTTTGAAAATACCCTTCTCTCAACGGAAATCTGAGGTAAACAGCGCTATTAATAACTTATTTTTGATAGATTTCGTAGTATGTAGTATACTTGTGGTTTTATAAACCCCCCAAGAAGCTTTTGATTCCTGAGATTTTAACCAAAAAAAGAAAAACCTGATCAACTTCGGACTAGACGTCGTTAAAAGTGCACAGCTTGTCAGACAGCAGGTCACAGAGTGGTTCTCAAAATCCCGGAATGACTAACCATTATCTATACTAAACCAAGCTCGATTATCGTAAAAGCTGTTGCGAAAAATAAATAAATAAGCGCTGATCGATTTCGCACCTACACTCCGCTCCGCCCGGCGGTCGTCTAACCTACTTGTACTTTTTCTTACGGTGCACGCCGAAGAGGAGAGCATCTGACAGCTGAAACCTCATTTCTCAAGTGGACTCGCACCGGGGGACGACTCTTTGGAACAGTTCACTGGTGCTCCGACTGTCGGTCAATACCTCACCTCTCATTATTCTTCGTCGGGCGCGCTCGATCTTCGTTTCCATTTCGGAATTCGCGCTCCGAAAAATGTGGACAAATCTCGACGAATTCCATTCGAGTGCCTCTCATACAAATCAAGTGCCAATTTGAATTTTTTTCGATCCAGTTCGTGATTATTGTTACTGTTAACTGGACGGAAGAAGAGGCGTCATGTCTTATTTCAAATTCATTTTGCTTTTGGTGAGTTTTTGGAATTTTCGATTAACAATAACTCGTAAGTCATTTCGAGTTCGTATTGTACAAGTGTAATTATTATGTGGGAAAAGACGACATGGTACCGTTCTCTCTCCGAGAGTCTGGGTCTGTAGGCCACGGGAACTCTACACGAGTAATGATAAAGTTCTATAATCCCTGAAAATGCTTACAATTTTCTGGAGAAAACCGTGAAATTTCAATTAATTTAGACGGATAATTCCTACTAATTCGATCGAGTTAATAATATATGAAATGGAATGAGTCCGAGCCGCTATAGAATTAAAAATTTCTATACTTTCACCAAGTCTACTGGCTACCTACTAATTTAAATCCACGCAAGTGAGCATCTATGACGTAATTTACATAAAATCCAAACTGGATATCATCACAACCGTGAAATGGTCCACTTTTATCCATTATCTACTATAATTTAAAAAACCGTAGTCTTGTAGTTAATTGAGGGAAAAAAATCAATGAAAAAGATAAGAAAGTGTAAATAATTTCCTCCTGGGTAATTGCTTAAAAATCAATAAATTTCTAACTTCTTCTCTTCGTTCGGAATCTATAATTTTCTTGATCGTGTGAAAGTGTGCCAGTAGGACGTTCTTGTTTTTATGCATGCGATGCACTATTGCTTTCACGAGCCGTTAAGTAAATTTTTGAATCAAAAACGTGACGTCGATGAAGGGAAAATGCTCGAATTTGTTATTAAAGCGCGGCTCTCTCGGTTGTAAATGAAGATGAAGAATGAAAGAAGTGCGGTGAACTTTTAAAGGTCGTAAAAAGCGTAAAATGAAGGTCGCTACGACAACTTTCTTTTCCCTTGGATTATCCGTCGAGAAGAGAAACTAAAATATCACCTACGACTCATTTCGGGCTTCTTTGAGCCATCGTGAACGCATACCTATCCGCATTATCACTAGACTAGACTAGACGTTGAATCATTCAACCTGTTTCTGTATTATGTTATCTATAGAGCTGAGATGTTAACGTAAGTATAGGAAAATTGGGATTTTACCTAATATAATTTCCTTCAGAAGAAGCCATCAGAGCTTATAGGCACTTAGGCAAGATAAAAACGAAGAAAATTTGACTCTTTACGACTTCGGAAATCCAGGATTATGAATGAATGAAAAAAAGGCATACAGGATCGAATTCCACTAAGAGCAACACTTTTTTTCTTAATATGCCCATAAAATGAACTCAAGTTTATCAATTTGATAATAACGAAATCGCCTTATGAACAAAATCAGGAAAAAGTGTGAAAAAAGTTATTGTCGCTGGTGGGATTCGAACCAGTTGGTTTTGTTAGGTTTTGTAACTAAATCAATCGAAATAAAATAAACAGTAGGCTGTTGGCATAAAATATTAAACGTCAATTTTTATATTTTGGCATTGATTGCGCGATTTCAGTTTTGCCAAAGTGTACTCATCACTTATTTTATTTCCCGTGATTTAAAACATCTTCGATAAGTTGTGTTATACGATTTTTTCGACGTCCACATCACTTTAACACCAAATATAGTCTATTCAAGATAAACTGAACATCACGTGACCTAAGTTGCTTAGCAAAATTTAAATGAAAAACATTGATGACAATTGACTAATGACAGGTATTTGTCAGGTACTTTGGGGTCACGTGATGTTCAGTTTATCTTGAACAGACTATATTATACTTGCAAAAACTCATAACTACAAAACAAAGAAAATTGACAACTGTCATAATTAATTTTGAAGTTTGAAATTGCCAACCTAAATTTTAATAAATAGAAAAATCCCTATACGTTGTAAAAAATGCTAAATCACACAATATTTAACGTTCTAATCCAACTAAACGATTAACATCAATGAATTAACAATAAAATTCATAACTGTAACTAGTTGAAATCGATTATCATGGACCTGCGCGGCAATGAAATTACCAAGTTGCATAATGAAATCACCAGATTCATAATGGTAACAGATTGAAATGAGTGACTTGCCAGACACTCTCGATTGTTAATTATGAAAAGTGACACTTTACAATGTGGGCGTCGGAAAAATAGTGAATGAGCAAATTTTTCAGACTGAATTTTGAACTACAATTCACAACCGGAAACTTGTGTGGGTGTGTTCAATATTACAGAAAATAGAGACATGAAGTTAACTTCATTGAACAATTAACTGATTCCTTCAAAATAAATGAAAATGCAACTTTATTTGAAGTTGGTAGAAGACCGGCTAAGCTATTTTCAAAAGCCCGCCAATTTGTTTACACTGTGCCCAAATTCGCGACAGAAAGGTAGTGTTACAAAGCAAAAGTCACTAAAATGTCAAAATCTAGTCCCGCACCACATATAGGCAGATTAGCTTTGTAATGAGGAACTAACTAGGAATTTAGAGTTGTTAGGTTTTGTCATGGTTTTGTTACTATATTCATGAAAATAAAATGAATAATTGGCTGTTGGCAAAATATAAAAGTTCAGAAAATATTAGATTTTGACATGGATTGTCACTTAAATCTGTGCCAAAACGAACTAATTTCCAATAATTTTCAAATATTCTTGATAAAACAAGGTACACTAAGCGTCAATGAAATCGGGACACCTCGAGTAGCTGCGCCGATATGTAGGCAACCGATCATACACCAATTTGTGGGCTGGCGTGAACGGACTTTGTGCCAAAGCCGACTGGATATGTTCTGACAGCTCAAAAATTTGTCAAAATATCAACCTTTTCACTTGAGTTTTGTGGAAAAAATCGAATACAAAGTGTTTATTTCCAATTAATTCATGGATATATTAGCGTGCTTTAGTAATATTTATGTCGATGAGTGCTTGAGTGCTTCAACTGTGATTGTATTGTGAATTGTGATTAATGGCAAAAATTGTTGTTATTCAAAAAAGCATTAGGATCCGGCAGCAACCAGATCTGAAGACACCAATATTTGCAGCCTAAACAGCTTCGGCAACACATATAAGAGCAACCAAAATGTTACCATTATAATAGTTATTTGTGCAACAAGTTGAGGAATAAGGCATTTTTCCGTTGAGGCGCACGTTTTTTAAACGAGGCGCAGCCGAGTTTAAAATGTGTCGCCGAGAACGGAAAAATGCAGTTTCCTTACGTGTTGCACACAACTTTTTTCCGCGTACTGAGGGAAAATGGGCCAATTTGAATAAAAATCACATCAATGCATTTTCGTCAAAAATAAAATGAATAGAAAGCTTTGAACAAAACTACCTACATATCTATGGTTACGCTTTTCAAAATTGTAATCAGTCAGAAAAATACAGTGGAAATTGGTTGAAATTGGTGAAAATCTTTCGAAAAGTCTCCAGAAAAGAGATTCTAAAAGCAGCATTAGAAGCTTCGTCGCCTCTATTACCGTCCAAGTCAAGAGAAAAATACGAAAAACGCTACGCAGAGTGTATACCTATTAAAAAGGTTGGTTCAAAATAAGTCTGTTTTTACCGATATTTTACCATTTTTCTTCTCCTTACCAGCCTGAAACATTGAATTGGAAGTCATCCACGCTTCGGTCCTGTTACATAACATCATGTACCAATAAATATAGTGAATAAATAAAAATCATACAGTAATGAGTTGCTATGCAGGAATGAGTCGCTATGCAGGAATAGACCCCATTTCTAAACGATTTTTTCACCAACAATTTGCATATTTCCATCTAGTACGCGGAAAAATAAATACTACGAACAAATTTAATATTGAAATAATAACTGCTCTTTATTTTTACAATTTGAGGGCATATGAGGGTGAAAAGGTAGGAGTGCCTCTATTCAGGGACCAATAGCATCGGCACTGGTAATTATTCTCTAATCATTTCTTATGAATTGAAGAGATTTTCCTTCGATCTTAAATACATTAGTTTCATTTCAATAATCTGTGAAAAAGAAATCTTTATGTAAGTAAATGATACGTGTTTACTTGCTCAACTTTTCTCACACGCTTGCGCAGAAATTTGAAGAGGAAGAGGCACCAAAAGAGGCTTAAAAACTCTCAGTATCTTGAAAACATAGACACCATAAGTATGGACTTGTGATTGAATCCTTCATATTGTACAGCACTCATCAACACAAAGATCACTAAAATTAACTCGATTTTCCGTGAATTATTTGTAAAGAAACACTTTTTACTCGATTTTTGTCAGAAAACTAGTTTGACATTGTGACATATTTTTGAGATATCAGCAAATATCCAGACGCCTGTGGCAGAGCCCGTTCACGCCGGCACTAAAATTTGATGTATGTTTGGTTGCCTAAATCCGGCGCAGCACATCGAGGTGTCCCGATTTCATTGACGCTTAGTGTACCTACAGGCTGTCTTATAAAAAACGCCCCAAGCCATAACTTCTTTATTTGACGTCCGATTCAAAAAACTTGAAGAGCAGTAAATGTTCTACAAAATTCAAAATATTGTACATCATTGAACTCAGAAAAGAATACCCTATACATTTGTTTTGAAGCAAAATTGCATTTCTACTTGAAAACTTGAAGTTGACCGTTAATTGACAATGAAGACCCTTTTGAAAAAAATTCAAATCAAGGTCAGTTTGTAGTACTCATCGAGCAATTTATTTTTGCTCTTCAAGTTTTTTGAATCGGACGTCAAATAAAGAAGTTATGGCTTGGGGCATTTTTTATAAGACAGCCTGTATAACAACACAATTGAAGAAAAGGCACATCACTGCATTACAGGGAAGTAGAAAATAATGAAAAAATTAAATTACAGGCACTTGTGGCATAGTTTTTCCGGATAATCTTGAGAAAAAGTTGAGGAGAAATGTTTTCACAGAATTTGATTTGAACTTGTAGAAAACAGAAAAATATAGAGATGAACTCGGAGATGAAGTTATTTCATTGAACAAAGGACTGAATACGTTCGAATAGGTGAAAATTCAAAGTTATTCAAAAATGACAGAAGAAACAGGTAACCCAACTTTTAAAAGCCCAACTCACAGCAAACTTCAGGGTAAAAAGTCAGTGTTACAAAGCAAAAGTCACTAAAACTTCAAAATCTAGTTCCTCACTACAAAGTTACGACTAGTAAAACTGAAAAAACTGTACAACTGTACAAGTTCTGCTGAATATGTGGTGAATATTTTGACATTTCTCGTTTTTACTGACACTTTTTCCTTTATCCAGATGTACGCTGTCAACTTTAGCCTCGGCTACGGATACGATTCAGGGCCGGACCAGGGAGCCTGCGGCCGCCAGTTCCGCTCGGGGCGGATGCACCGCCCGCCCTGCGATTTAGGGGGCGACGGATATTGCACGAGCGCCGGTTCCGCCTATCCCTGGCACGCGGTGAAGAGATTCGTCCGCGAAAACCAGGGTCTGATGAGGAGGATGTACGGCGACCAGCGGCACAGCCAGGTGCTCAAGGCCGAACTGGAGGACGAGGCCTATCTCCAACCGCTGGAAAACGAGCCCCTGAGGCCGTCCCAGCCGTTTCACACGAGAAAAAGTAACAATTTTTTTTGTATTTGCATAGAAAAAAACTAGGGAAATACATAGATACACTCTTGCATAGAAACTCTCGTTAAAATCTGCAATTTTCTATTTGAGATTTTTTTTTTCTTCATAAATTTTGAGTCCAGTTGTACTGAAGTTGAATAAGTAACTCAAAAACTATTATCATCTGTTCGAATTGGTAATAAAATAACGAACTAAATAGTAATTTAGTTTTGTTAGGTTTCGTCATGGTTTTGTCACTAAATCAACAAATAATGACGTTTCAGGCGGGCTAAGGAGATTACCAACACGGTTACTTTAACACAGAATCGCGGTTCTCGTTGACAGTTCAATAGTTCAATTGGAGGACTAAAAGTTAGGTGGTGACGATGACAACCGAATCTTGTTGATGTTTGAACTGTCAGTTTGAAAATTTTTCGGATTTCCATCTTTCGAGTTTCCAACTTTTCTTGTAATTTTTGCAGTCTTTTCGTTTTCGTATTTTGTTATTTATTCTTCGCGTTTCTTGATTTATTTGTGTTGTCCCTAGTTTTCCAAATAAAATAATAATCAGGGCTACGTTCATAAAAGATCCCCAATAATAACACCATGGGGTAACTAAAAAGAGATACACTTAGGGCCAAAAACACCGCTCTCACTTAAAATTTAAGTGGGACTTAAACCTTAGCAACAATTGTTGTCAAGAATCGTAGTCAAGGCTTAAGCTCCGCTTAACTTTTAAGTGAAAGCGGTGCAGTTGGCCCTTATACTCGTAATGTAAGTGCGACAAGGATAGAATTGCTTTTTGGTAACGTGGTGTTTTTATGAACGCATCTCTGTTGACGTCAGACAAATTTAGGTTTTTACATTGATTGTCACTAATTTACAGCCTAAAATTGGTGTTAATAGCAGAGTTAATGGTGCGAATTTGCAGAAAGTAATAACGAAGGAAAGTTGGATTAATTACAAAAAATTTACGGTTATTTAAAATTGACAGAACCTAAAGTCAAAAGCCCTCATACTACCAAAATTTGCGGTATAAAACCGTTGTTACTAAAACGTCATAGTCTCGTTCGTCATTAGAATTTCAATAGATTTTAGTCGACTTTAGTACTCTGTGATTTTAGTTCAGTGATTGAGCTGTCACTTTTGTCAGCTGATCCCACAGACGTACATAACTATTTCAAATAAATAGAAGTCTCATTCAAAATTTCGAAGTATGAATATTCATCAATTTTTCAACGGATAAAAATTGCTAAATTTTAAATCGTAATTTACAGTGTACGCAAAGTCGGATTTCTACGAGGAAAACAACGAGCTGTTCCCCAACAATCCGAGCAGCAAAAAATCGCACGAAAACGAGGCGCGCTACCTCCGCGAAGACGACATAAGCAACGACGACGTCCTCAACACGAAATTCGTCTACTCGGAAGAGCCGACCATCAGCATCAAACTTGTCGACCTGAAGAGCGCCCCGCATTTCAGGCCCGCCATCACCGAAACGTCAACCCACAAAACAACGCCACCCGCATCAGCGACCAATGGCGACACCGTAGCGACCGAAGCGACGACGATAACGACCGAAGACGAAACGAATGGCGACGACGCCATTTTGGGGACAACGGAAACGGCCGAAGATTACGAGAAGATCCGAGACGAAACCGACGAGAAAAGCGCGCAGAATAGCGGGAACGCCGAATCCGAAAAACCGCAACCCGCTATGCTTTTCCAGGACGTCCAGGCGGAAGACGAGAACAACACCGACGACCAGAACAAGAACAAAATGCAAGTCAACTACCAAATGAGGGGAGTGTGAGTATACCCAAACCCGGCAGAGCTGTCAAAGTCTGACAGTTCATCTGTCACAGTTTGACAGGTCATCTGTCACACTTTGACAGTTCATCTGTCATACTTTGACAGTTCATCTGTCACACTTTGACAGTTCATCTGTCATACTTTGACAGTTCATCTGTCATACTTTGACAGGTCATCTGACTGATATATTTCGGTTATAGTAACGCGTGCCCCGTCAAGGAGGAGGTGGTGGCCCCCTTTTGGGCCAACAACACCAGGGGCGAAGTGCTGGCGCTCCTGAACATGTACCCGTTCGAGCAGTACGTGCACTGGGAGAAGTGCACGCACGAAAATCGACAGATGTACTGCAGGGACGGCTGCAGGTGCGAGCAGCAGTACCGGCTGCACCGGCTTTTGGCCTACGACCCGAACAACGAATGTCGCGGGATTTTCGCCGATTGGTTCCGATTCCCGTCGTGCTGCCTCTGTAAGTGCTACAGCGTGCCGCCTGCGGAATTTCGGGTGACCTCGAGGAGCCCGAGGGCGAACGGGGAGCCGGACGGGCTTCCCGATTGGTACAGGCGCAAAAATCGGGCGATTTTTTCGGATCATGGGTGATTTTTGGGATTTTGGAGTGGAATCTAAAGGCTCGTGTATTAATCTTAACTAATTTTGTACATTTATATCGTAAATAACGGTTTAGAGACCTAATCGTAATCGTTTATTTGTTTACAATCGGCCTGTCACTTTTGACAGTTATATGAATATTAACCTTACTTTTTTCCGTGTTTTGTTATCTCGCAATTAAAGTCGATAGTAAATTATTGTACTTGCTTTTACGACATTCGTGTAGATAATCACCGTAATTGTTTTGTATTTGTTAATGGTAATGATAATTTATTAATAAAAAGAAATTAGACTCTAGAAACGTTTATTCTTTCATAATTGTTAATTTATTGTAACAGTAAAAATCGTGTGGGTCTTTTTTCTTTAAGTTAAAAATTCACAGATATGTATAGGAAATTCTAGAGGAATAATAATAATCGTCATGCATAATCTTTTTTTAAACCTATTTTATGATTGTGCCTTTTTCCTTGTGCCTTTTTAATAATTATTCGTCCCTCTTTTAGGATTAATAGAACACTCTAATAAATTTTCCCTCAGATTAGACTTCTTATACTAATGGCGTGTTAAATTAAAACACTTTCCATAGAAAATCTCATGGCAAGTATCCGAATTTATCATTTCTTCAGGATATTTTTACCTTCAAGTTTCCCATAGGGAAAATTTTATTAGACTGCTCTGTAGGTATAATATGGTAAAATTGAAAATCGTGGACATAATACTTTTTACAATCCTCTACTTTTAAATTATTGTACTAATTTTGACATGATTACGTTTTTATTGTCTTAATATTCTGAGCATTTTCGTCATAGTAGTTATTGGGACCGTGCATACTGTGGCGCTCTGTCACTTTTTTCGCACTTTTGACGGATTTTTGACAGAATTTGTCAAAATTTTCCACCAAAAGTGAAAATAAAGTGACGCTGTGATTCTGCACGGGGCCAATTAACACAAAGAAGCCTCACTTATTATTTCATTAAATTTTCATTAAAATTTCAGTGAGAAAAAAGCTCCGTGATTATTTTCTAAGTGGAAGATACCGATTGCAATATTTACTCTTTCTAAATATCTAAAAAAGCTCCATAACGATAATAATTATTCTAAATATTCTCCTTTGAATTAATTTAATTTAAATTACTTTTACAAATCGAATATCAACTAAAATAATTTAAGTACAAAAAACAGAATAAAGCTCTCTCTTGATAATATTTTTTCCTTCGTTAATTAATTAAATAATTAAAACAGTAAATCAATAACACTTAATAGAACAAATATAAAAATCATTACAGTCATAAGTAGTTTACAACTAACATACATAATAGGCGCGATAACTTTTTTCTAGTAAAATATAACAGTTAATGCAGCGCAGAGGTATAATTCGAGAATCGCGTGACGCAACTTTCGACCAATCAGAAGACGATTCGCACGTTATCGGCCAATCAGAAACGGCCAACGTTACGTCATAGAACATCAGAATCAAAAGAGCTGACATTTTTGACAGATAGATTCTTATTTCTAATGAGTAATGACAGTATCTCTGTCATAGCCCACTAGGAATGGAAACATGGCGGAACGTCAAACGCTTTTCTGATTCTATTGATTCCCTTTTTGTGAATATTATAATACCTAAAATAATTAATCATACAAAACGATTTCTTTTGATGCTGGCACCATACAGTTAAAGCTCGACGTATTTTAATTAAAGTTAATGGGGTATCGACATCATCACAATAATAGCCCAATTATATAAATTGACATTTTGCGCATTTTACGGGGGAAATACTGATATGAGGCGCCGTTGAGATATCAAGCAATAAACCGTGAAAATGTAAAAATCAGCAAGAAATTAGATCAACGAAATTCGTATTCATTTCATACATAATTATGATTAAAAAATTAATTAAAAGCATAAATTTTGTTGAATGAATGTAATATTTTTCGTCCATCTATTTACTGATATAAACTCTGTGCTCTGGTGACAAGAGATGTCATTCTGTCAATTTCCGCGTCCATAGAGCTTATAATGAAAAAATAGATCGATTACAGATGAGAGAGAGGCTGCCACAATTTTCCTCGGCGACTCCGGGATAATTTTGCAAATAATTACCGGAAATGACCGGAATTACCAAAATCAAGCCGGAAATCGAGATAGATAAATGAGCCAATCTCACGTAAAATTGACGAAATTCTTCAAAACCGTAAATACCAACTTGACGCAAATAAAAACCACCAAAAAAACTTCGAACATCTATCTCTTCGTTATGTAAGGCAACGAAGGCACCAAACTGCACGCCAACACGTAAAGCACCCCGAAAAACAGATTGAGCCTCGCGGTCTTTTTCGGGACCCCGTGAATATCGTCCGAGCGAAACTGCTTCTCGATCTTGAAAGCCCCCGGGAGCGTCACCAACGGCAACATGAACCACTTCGAGAATTTCAGCGAAGCCACCACGAACATTATGTACGGGGTGAACAACAAGAACGCGTACAGCACGTGAGACGCCGTGTGTCCGATTATAATCGCCAAAGTCACAATTCCGACCTTTTTATCCGACTCCGAGTCTCGGGTGTTGTTGCTATGCAGGATCGCCTCCGTGTTCAGAGCCAGCGGAATCGCGTAGTAGATCGTCGCCCACTCGACGCGCCCCGTCTGCGACATGAACGCGAAAAGCACGCTAATCGGCCCGAAGAAAATCAAAATCAATACGTCACCCAAAGCGATGTACTTGAATCCGACTCCCCCGGTGTACAGGAAACTCGAAGACAACCCCCCGAAATAAACGAGGGCGAGGTGCTCCATTTTCGCCGGTGACAGCGCCGCCAGCAGGATAAAACCGACGCACCCGGCGAAATACAATAGAGCGCCGAGTGAAACGACTTCGTCTTTCGATAAGATGTGGTCGACGAGGATTCGGTCGTCCGATTTGCGATTGTCGATGCCTTTGACGTAATCGAAGTACGTATTCACGACATTCCCGGCCCCGTGCACTGACAGGACGGTGAAAACGGTGAGCAGGAGGGTGGCGTAGTTGAAATCGGTCGAGCCGGGGTATTTGTAGGCTATGGTCGAGCCGAGCAGGGTGGGCATCAGGCTGGCGCTCAGGGACCAGGGGCGCAGCGCCAGCACGTAGCTCGACAGCTTCATCAGGCCGGATTTGGGGCGTTCGTCGGGCTGCGGGCCGGTCGTGCCGTTCGTTAGCGATTTCTCCTCACTGGGGGGTCCGTGCGTCGCCATTTTCGGCTGTCAATTGGCCCGTTGCGGTTTTTAGGCGGAGGCGCGGGGTTCCGGAGAGGCTCCGACACTTTTCGACGCGATTTGAACGGGATTTCGGTGCGATTTCGCTTAAATAGTTTGTTAGGACATAACCAATAAATGTTATTGTGACATTGACAAGTCACCGAATTGTGACAGCTCACCAGTGGCGTCACAGAGCTGTATGTTGTAAATAGAGGGAGTCGTGGAAATTTATGACCGATTTCAGTCCCATATCGCCACTTAGAAACCCTGATAATGCTATCAAAATCAATGTCCACTGTCAGTAATTAGCAAAAGTAGTTTTCTTGAATAAAAAATCAATTTTAATGAAGAGCAGGCAACTAAAAATTCTACTTTGATTACAGAAAGTCGCATAGAGGACGCCTCTGGCTTCTGTCACTTGTCGGTCTCTAACTTATCGGCCCACAACTGTCAAATTTGGCAGCGCAGTATTTATGCAAGCCCCAAAACACTTTTCGATGCCTTTTCGGGGGGTTTCAGGGGGGCAGGGGGCATAATCCGTTCGGTCATTACCCAAAGATGGTGGTCGTGTTTTGTGGTGATGTCTCCTGAAGTGATCGCAGGTTGGTTGACCCAATTTCTTTGACGAAATCGAGCCCCCCGAGTCGCCCCCGAGTCGTTCATCACTATTTCAAATCGTTAGAACTCCTGCGTAATGACAATTATCCGTCCTAGATGACGATAAATAAATAAATAGTCGCGCTGTGATGTGATCTTGATGAACGATGGCGAGTGCACTCGAGATTGAGACCTATCATTCATTATTATAATTTTGTGTCATCTTTTCACTCCTCGAAACTCGATCATTATCTCACGGGTAGGTAATGGACTGCGTTGCGTTGCAAAATTTCGAAAGTGTTCATCAGTTCAGAACAATATTGAGGAAGTACCCAAGCAGTGATGTCAGCTTTCTAATAATATTGGAGTAATTAAAGTAAAACCTGCAGTAAAACGCATCTGTAGATTGCAGTAATAACCATGAATAATCCTAGGTATCTAATAATGTATTTTTATTCAATATAGGGAATAATAGGGAATACTATTATTCTTACTATGGCGTCCAACAGCGATGGAAGTGGCAGTAACGGTAATTAATAACGTCCATCATTACACACTCGTGCAATAATGTTAAAATTGCGATTTCCAGGTACTTTGCCGAGGAATAATTTCACTTTGAACTCGTCGAGGGACTACGACGCCTTCAACATGACCAGCAACGACCTGAGCAGCTCTCGGAGACGCAATTGCGACCACGAATTGGACTATTACAAGGAGCAGCACAGGGCGGCCATGAATCAACTGGAAGTGTCCTCCCAAGACTCGGCCTCGCTCCGAACGAAATACTCGGACCTGCTGCTGGACAAGCACAAGTTGGAGCAGGAGAACCACCGGTTGCGCAAAGACATGGCCGAGTTCCATCGGCAGCAAAAGGACGTCCTTTTGGCCGCCGAGAACGGCAACTCGGACGCCCTCTACATTTCGCACACCCAGGCTTTGGCCAAACTGGAGCTGGCCAAAGACGAGAACGGGCGACTGGCGAAACAGCTCGAGGAACTCGGACAGGAGAGGAACGATGCGGTAATGTTATTACTAGATATCGATATATTAGGTACCTTATCGGATGAATAGGTAAAGGAAAACTTTCCTAAGAGTTGTGTGCTCTATTTTCCCGACGATTGCATCACTTTAACGCCAATATTACTTGCAGAAACTCGTAAAAATACGAAAGAAAGAAAATTGACAACTGTCATAATTAATTTTGAAGTTTTGAGTTGCCAACCTAATTTTCATAAAGAGAAAAATCCCTAAATTGCTAAAAATGAATTATCGATAAAAATGATTTTGAAATTGGTTTTCATGCTCAAATTCAGTGAAATTAAAGACCCGCGCGTTAATGAAATCACCGAATGAGTGATATTTCAACCACCTCGGTTGTTTTAAAAACACGGACAGGAGAGGGACGATGCGGTAATGTTATGTTATTACTAGATATCTTTATATTAGGTACCTTATAGAATGAATAGGTGAAGGAAAACTCTCCTATGAGTTGCGTACTCTATTTTCCCGACGATCACATCACTATTACTTGCAAAAACTCATAAAAATACTTAAGAGAGAAAATTGACAACTGTCATAAATTAATTTTGAAGTTTTGAGTTGCCAACTTAGATTTTCTAGAAACAAAAATTCCTAAATTGCTAAAAATCCTAAATCACACAATAAATAACGAATTGAACCACAAAAATTGAACCAACAAAACGATTAATATGAGTGAAATGATAACTATAACAATTTTAAATCGGTTTTAATGCTTAGATTTAGTGAAATTATGCACCCTGGCGGCAATAAAATCCCCAAATGAGTGACATTTCAGCCATCTCGATTGTTTTAAAAAGTGACACTTCACAAAATGGTCGTCGAAAAAATCGATTTTAACCGCGTTTTTTCCCGGTTTCAGCAAAAAGAAATCAACAGCTTGAAGCAGAAAAGCCTCAAACTGTACCTGGCCGTCCAGAAACTCCAACAGCAATGCGAAGAGGCCGAAAAGCAGATAATGAGCATCCGGATCAAGGCGAACAAGGACGTCAAACGATTGACCGACGAGAAAAACGCAACACTGGCCGAGTACACGCTGGTGATGAGCGAACGCGACCAGGTGCACAAGGAGATGGAGAAGCTGAGCGAGGATCTGACGCAGGCGCGCCAGAAAGGGAAGATGCTGGACGCCGACAACCAGGAGCTGATCCGGGAGAAGCAGGCGTTCGGCTACCAGCTGGAGTCGCTGAAACGGGAGATTTCGAGCGCCCTCTATGAGCGGGACAAGGCGCTGAAGGAGTGCAACGATCTGAGGGAGAAGTTCGGGGAGTTGGGGGCCGCCAACGATTACAACAGGCGCAGGGAGCAGGCGAGGTCGAGGCTGTTGGATAACTCGGGCGGGCCGGGGGAGAGCGCGGGGCGGAAGGACTCGCTGCAGTCGGACGTCAGATCGATCGGGCAGAGGCAGCGGCTGGATAATCTGGATCAGGCCAATCAGGAGCTCGAGTCGCTCAGGAAGAGTCTGGACAAGGCGCAGACCGAGCTGAACGAGGCGATCCAGGAAGCCGAAGTTTCGAAAGGTAACTGTTTAATGCACAAACTTCAAGAATTTGACAGCTCCTGCTGTCATAATTGTCACAAACTGAAAGGTTTTTTCACAATTCAGGGACTAGGGAAGGTCTTTTTTTCAAGGGAAAAAAGTGAAATAGGTGTTACTTATTTCCCAAGAGAAGAAAAGTGACTGTTATTTTCTCTTGGGCCCTTGGGTAGAAAATTATAATGAAAATTTTAATTATGTATCTAGGGGCTAAAGTGACAGGGTTTTCCTATGGGTGAATATTATTGCTCAATACGTAATCGGGGGGAAAAGTTAACTTTACTCCTGAGGTACATATGCGATTTTTCGCATTCTTATGGAGAAACTCAGATATTTGATCATTTTCCCACTGAACCAGCTTACAGTGGAATGTCTTAAAATAACTGAATTTTTCGTGTTTTTATTATTTTGTTCTTCCCAAAGGGAAAAGTGGCACTATAGTTCCTTTATGGTCACTTTACTCCCTGATTTGCGCAATTTTTTTACAGATACGAAATTTTTGTTTTCTGTTGATACAGTTATTTTGGAAGCATCTTATTGTAAGCTCAGTGGGAAAATAATCAAATATTTGGATTTCTTTTCTAGAATTCTTAAGAAATTACTTTTTTAAATATATCTAAAGTCAGTATTAATTAACTGTTCGAATTTTTAATGATGAACTAAATGTTAATTTAGTTTTGTTACTGTTTTCATGGTTTTGTTGCTAAATCACTATGGCAGAGAAGTGGAAATTAATGAAAATATGAAATTGGAAGTGTTCATGGCGGAGCTTTTATGGTAAATCTTCAGAAATTCATTGTTACAAAGCAAAAGTTTCTAAAACATCATAGTCTATATTTTGTTGTTAAAAATTTGAATAGATTTTGATAAAGTTTAGTCACAGAATAAAAATTAAGAAGAAGCGACACTTGGATATACATATATTTAATTTTTTCATGATGACCATGATTTTATTGGTTGATCTGTCAACTATCTAGGTACAGAGACATCATTAAAATTCTTCTTTATAATCTTTTTAGTAGTTTTCAGATGGGACAATAACCTTCCCCTATGAAGAATTTTATTGATGTCTTTGTATTTGTCAAATTACTCAAATTTCGTCAATTTTGCTATTGATCTTATTTTTTTTATTCTGTCATGTATGCGAATTTTTATGACTGACCATGTATATCATCTGCATTCATTACTTGAGTACTTGAGTAGAAGCAGAAGTTAATTAAATTTGGTGACTAAAAACCATAAAAGGGCAATGGCTGATGCTGAATGGCGCTTCTGGATTTTCTTTATAGTCTGTGGTTCAGTGACTTACCTGTCATTTCTATCAGCTGATCCCACAGACTTCCATAACTATTTCAAATCAATAAAAGTGCATTCATCCACGTGTCACAAACGTCGATCATTTAACAGCAGTAGAATTTTTATGGCTGACCGTGTATATCACCTGTATTTATTACTTCGGCTTGAGTAGAACCAGAAGTTGAGTAAATTTGGTGACTCTCAATCAAAAAGATGGCTTCCGCCAAGCATCGCTTCTGGAAATTCGTTAGTCTGTGGTTCACTGTTCGACCTGTCACTTCTATCAGCTGATCCCACAGACTTGCATAACTATTTCAAATAAATAGATGTCCATTGTTTCACTTGTCACAAACGTCGAGTTGACAGCCGATTCGATCATTTAACAGCAGAAGAATTTTTATGGCTGACCGTGTATATCACCTGTATTTATTACTTCGGCTTGAGTAGAACCAGAAGTTGAGTAAATTTGGTGACTCTCAATCAAAAAGATGCCTGCCGCCAAGCATCGCTTCTGGAAATTCGTTAGTCTGTGGTTCACTGTTCGACCTGTCACTTCTATCAGCTGATCCCACAGACTTGCATAACTATTTCAAATAAATAGATGTCCATTGTTTCACTTGTCACAAACGTCGAGTTGACAGCCGATTCGATCATTTAACAGCAGAAGAATTTTTATGGCTGACCGTGTATATCACCTGTATTTATTACTTTGACTTGAGTAGAAGCAGAAGTTGATTAAATACGTTGACTCAAAAACCATCAGAAAGATGACTGACGCCAGGTGTCGCTTCTAGATATACTTTATTCTGTGGTTCACTGACTGACCTGTCACTTATATCAGCTGATCCCACAGACTTCCATAAATATAAAAAAAATAGAAGTCCATAATTTCACACCTGTCACACCGAAAAAAAAAAAAAACGCTAATTTCTCCCCAAAATTCCAGGTCGCCGCGACTGGGCGTTCTCGGAGCGCGACAAGATCGTCCAGGAGCGCGAGAGCATCCGCACGTACAGCGACAACCTGCGCAAAGAGCGAGACCGCGCCGTCAGCGAACTGGCCGAGTCTCTCCGCGAATCGGACGCCCTCAAAAAACAACGCAACGAGCTCGCAAAGGAAGCCAAGACCCTCAAAGAGATGCTGGAGCAGCACGCGACCCAGACAGACCGCGACGCCGACCTGGACGACCTAGACGAGCGCTCGGACGTCCTCGAGGTCGAGTTGACATGTGACGGAAACTCGGATTTAGGCCTGGAATTAGCCGGGGGGCGGGACGATCCCCACTTTCCGGGAGATGGCGCCCTCTACGTCGCTTCAGTGGCCGAGGGCTCGATCGCGGACGGGAAGCTGCGGGCGATGGACCGCATTTCTAAAGTCAACGACTTGGATTGCGCGGCCGCCTCGAGACGTATGGTTTTAGAGGCAATTAGGTCGAATGCGCGGATTGTCATTAACAGGAGGAGGAGGAGACAAAATGGCGTCGGTGATCAGGTGTCAAGTCCAAGTCAGCAGGTTAATAAGTGGGTGCACACGGCGAGGTTGGTGCCCGGCTGTCACGGGCTCACCCTGAATACAGGGATCTACATTAGCCGCATAAGCGAGGGGAGTTTAGCGGCGAGGGATAAGAGTCTTTCGGTTGGTGATCGGGTTTTGAGAATTAACGAGAAGCCGATCGATGAGGTGGAGAGTCTTCATGAGGCGATGCGCATTTTGAATGACGATTCGGTCGATGTGATTACGGTTACGGCGTTGAAGATCAGTCATCCGGAGTGTCCGAACGTTTTCGTGCCGGCCAGGAGGCATAAGAGGGAGAATCGGAGCAGTCAGACTGATCCGCATGATCTTTGGTGAGTTTTAGGTGTTTTATTTGTTTTTTTTCGGGTTGAATTTGAGAAAGGGTTGATTAGGTGGGCGTATGATGTCCTATGTGTGATTTATAAATCGAGTTTATTACCATTCTAGCGGATTTTAGATGTAATTTTCAATTTGGGTTTCATTTGTTGTAGGACGCCATCTGGTGGATGGAAAATGCGCTGTCATTAACGCGTACTTTTCTCAAAGTTAAATATATATATTTTTTTCATTTGTAATACCCAATCACGATGTCAGCAATAGAGAATTTTTAACTGTCATTCATAGTTACGAAAAGTTTCGTACCAATCAAGCGATTCTATTGGTCGAAAAAAAAGACAGGGCTCTGTGATTTGTTAAAAATAATGACATAATATGTACATACCTCATTTTAGAGGTACTTCAGTCCGTTTTTTATTTGAAATCCAATCGTTTTCAAATATAAACGTGAAATGTCAGATGTTATAAGTGAAAAGTACTTAGTTTTCTATGCGTCTGCAGCGCCCCCTAACGGTTATTATATTATTTATTTCAAGTAGAAATCTGTAGTACTTCGCATCGAGTAGCACTAAAAATTTGCATTTTTTTTTATCAAATCTGGAAAACATAAGCATTTCCATAACAACCGCTTGTTGAATGTCAAAACAAAAAATAATATGGCAGTATTTCTAAATGTCAAAAACAAAAAAATAGATTTCTCAGAAGGAACGATCATATTTTTCTTGTCGGATTTTTAGTCGATTTTCACTGAAAAACATCGGGGCAGATCCGGTGACACAATTACACACTGTCCATATCCGATTTTAATGAAATTTTCTGCTCCTATTGAAAGAATTTATGGAATTCCATGTGGAGACGTGACGTTTCGGAATTGAATTTTCTACTTTGATGAAAAATTGAGTGGTCGTAGTTCAAAGTGTCAAAATAAAATGTCAGATTCCTCGGAACGGATTATTATGTTTTTCTTGCCGGATTTTCATGCGATTTTCACTGAAAAACATCGGGGCACATCCGGTGACGCGATTACACACTGTCCATATCCGATTTTAATGAAATTTTCACCTCCAATTGAAGGAATTTGTGGAATGGCGGAGTCCTTCAATTATTTGAGAGAGACAACATGCTCTGCCTGTAGGGGATTTTCGATTTATACTTCAACTAGGTTTTTTAGTGCCAAAAGTACAAAAGTGTCGGTTAAACAATCGTGCAACTAGTTTTGAGTTTGGTTTTGATTTTTGACCATCCAAAAGTCATATCGTGCAAGCGGAGCATGACACTTTGTGAAAGTTAGGTTAAGATTCGGTTACATTTGACAGTTTTGTCACCAAATAACTAGAGATGGCTATAACCTGAAAAATCAAGGAAAATCCTCTACAGGCAGAGCATGTTGTTTTTTTTAGACTTTTGCTATCCCCGAAAGGACTTCGCTATTCCATGTCGAGAAGTGACATTTCGGAATGCAATTTTCTACTTTGTTTACTGGTCACCATGGAAATTATCCGCTTGTCCATTTTAAAAATGTCTTCACCCTTGATTGTCTTTTGGACATTTTGACAGAAAAGTCATTTCGTCACGGAAAATCTCTGCAAATTTTCTGTATTTTTCGTAATTTTTTAACATTCTACATGAATCGCGTATTCCTATGACAATTAATTCATCAATAATTTTCCTCAGTTTTCATGTGTTCTTGAATAAAAATTTGACGTTTGAAGAGTTCCTCCGCGAGTGGGTCACACTGTACGTCATTTAGTATAGTTTGAAACAATTATGATTTTATATGAATTGATATTATTAATAATAACCATGACAATTTCGATTATACAGCCAAGAGAAGAACTCGGGCGCTTGGCTCAAGGAGAAGATCGACCTGATGCGCGGCCGCCGCCATCACGCCAAAGACAGCGACAAGAACAAAAAGTACAGGAACAGTTCGCCCAGCCCTTTGGAACTGGTCGGGGCCGAACAGGCGATCGCCCAACTCGACTCGGTGCTCGACAGTTACCGGGGCAACAATGCCGTCGTCGGAACCGTCAAACGGACCAAGAGGACCGGAACCAAGGAGCAGGAGAAAAATGGCGGCACCTGGCCGAAGGCGAGGGCCACGCCGTTGTTGCAACAGGTTGGCAGCACTGTCGTCGCGAGGAAAAAGGAGAGGCCGGCCCTGAGTCTTCCCAAGGAGTCCGGGATCGATTACCGGCACAACGATTACAGGTACCTGTAATTTGCATCTCTTATACCAACTAGTAGAACTGTCGGTACTGTCATTCGGCCTAATCAAGTAACGTCAACCATTGCAGTTTCCAGATCATTTACTAGAAACTCCTTTAGAAACTAATTGATTCCATTAATTTTTATGGAAACATTCACATGCGTTTTGGTATAGGTCAGTGGTCAAATCCGGAAAACATGAGCATTTCCATAACAACCGTTTGTTATTACATGTCAGAACAAATTCAAAATGGCCGAAACTCAATGTGTCAAAAGAAAATGTCAGATGAGAACCATTCGCTAACCTCAGCACGAGCGATTATGAATGTTTTTCTTGTCAGATTTTCATACGGTTTTCACTGATGAATTTCTAGCTCGAAATGGATTAATTTCACCTGTTCTCTTAACCGATTTTCATGCGGTTTTCACTGAAAAACTATATGAAACTTTTCAGTGTTTTTTTTTGCCTGTTTCATGTCCCGAAATTTAATATTTTTTCTTGTACGATTTTGATGCGGTTTTCACTGAAAAACATAGGGGTTCGTCCGGCCAGACGATTACACACTGTTCGCTTCCGATTTGAGATGTTTTCCAGTTATGAAATTTAAACTTTTCTTGCCCTGTTTTCATTTACCGGATTTTCTTGTCTTTTTGTTGACCGATTTCGATGAGCTTTTCACTCAAATACCTCCGGGCATGTCCGGTACAACGATTACAGGTACCTGTAATTTGCATGTCTTACACTACTAGTAGAACTGTCGGTACTGGCATTCGGCCTAATCAAATAACGTCATTCATTGCAGTTTCCAGATCATTTACTAGAAATTTCTATAGAAACTCATTGATTCCATTAATTTTTATGGAAACATTCACATGCATTTTGGTATAGGTCAGTGGTCAAGTCCGGAAAACATGAGAATTTCCATAACAACCGTTTGTTATTGAATGTCAGAACAAATTCAAAATGGCCAAAACTCGAAGTGTCAAAAGAAAATGTCAGATGAGAACCATTCGCTAACCTCAGCACGAACGATTATGGATGTTATTCTTGTCAGATTTTCATATGGTTTTCACTGATGAATTTCTAGCTCAAAATGGATTAATTTAACCTGTTCTCTTAACCGATTTTCATGCGGTTTTCACTGAAAAACTATATGAAACTTTTCAGTGTTTCTTTTGCCTGTTTCATGTCCCGAAATTTAATATTTTTTCTTGTACGATTTTGATGCTGTTTTCACTGAAAAACATAGGGGTTCGTCCGGCCAGACGATTACACACTGTTGGCTTCCGATTTGAGATGTTTTCCAGTTATGAAATTTAAACTTTTCTTGCCCTGTTTTCATTTACCGGATTTTCTTGTCTTTTTGTTGACCGATTTCGATGAGCTTTTCACTCAAAAACCTCTGGACACGTCCGGCACAACGATTAGAGGTACCTGTAATTTGCATCTCTTATACCAACTAGTAGAACTGTCGGTACTGTCATTCGGCCTAATCAAGTAACGTCAACCATTGCAGTTTCCAGATCATTTACTAGAAACTCCTTTAGAAACTCATTGATTCCATTAATTTTTATGGAAACATTCACATGCATTTTGGTATAGGTCAGTGGTCAAATCCGGAAAACATGAGCATTTCCATAACAACCGTTTTTTATTACATGTCAGAACAAATTCAAAATGGCCAAAACTCAAAGTGTCAAAAGAAAATGTCAGATAAGAACTATTCGCTAACCTCAGTACGAGCGATTATGAATGGTTTTCTTGTCAGTTTTTCATACGGTTTTCACTGATGAATTTCTAGCTCAAAATGGATTAATTTCACCGGTTCTCCTAACCGATTTTCATGCGGTTTTTACTGAAAAACGATATGAAAATTTTTCAGTGTTTTTTTTTTCGTGCGTGTTTCATGAAATTTTTTATTTTTTCTTGTACGGTTTTGAGGCGGTTTCCACTTAAAAACATTCGCTTCCGATTTGAGACGTTTTCCAGTTATGACAATCGAACATTTCTTGCCCTTTTTCTGTTACCGAATTATCTTGTTTTTTTCTTGACCGATTTTGATGAGGTTTTCACCAAAAAACCTCGGCGCACGTCCGGCGACCCGATTACGCACTCTCGATTTCATGCATTTTAGCGTCAAATTAAACAAATTATGTCGATAAAAGTGACTTTTGGTAATGATTTGTAATTTTGACAACCAACCACTGATCTCAAAACATGTGATGAACATATTTGCAACAAATAACACTTTTGTTGTTGCGTTTTTGACAGGAATTCGACTCCGATCCCCTTCACATTCATAAACCACGCACCCCAACAACAGCTAGGACACAATATCAGTCTTCCTAACAACAACAACAATCGCTACTCGGTCTGCAAGAGTGTAGATGGGGGCGGATCCAATTTTAGCACAGTCGGAGATTCTTTCGAGAAACTGCGCCTCATGTCATCCGGACCTCAGTCCTCCTCCTCGAACCGCAACAGCGTCAACATGAACTCGGACAACAGTCTCGATTACCAAGTGGCGCCCTCTTATTACAACAAGAAGTGCAAACCTAACCTAACAAAATACTCGTTCGAGTACGAGAATCACCACTCGGATGGGGGAGGACCGTCGTCTTCCTCGTTGCACCATGGCAACCTGGTGCCTCCTTCGCACGGAAGGGGGCATTCGCAATTGTGGAACGCCCAACAGCAACAACAACAACAACAGAGGGCGGTGCAGCAGCAACAACAACAGCAACCGTATCCGCCTTTCGTGCATCATCCGCATGTCGAACATCACAGTTTCAATAGCAGCAACAACTTCGAGCCGCCGCCTTTTAATAATCATGCGCATTTTCCGTCGGTAGATGGCGCCACTAATACCGGTAGGAAAATGGCGGCGCCTCATCAAGGTGGGACCTATAGGGATGGCGAGTTGTTGTTGGAAAGTGGGACGTTTCCGAGGAAGAGGGAGAACCAGAGGTTTCGGGTGCCTTCAAACCCTAGTGTGACCTCAAAAGTGAGTTTTCTGTTGATATTTTATTGGCTATTTAGAAATTAATGTTTTGTAGGTACTTCGTATCCAGTAGCACTAGCACTTGAAAAGTTCAGAATTCATTTTATTTTTATTTTTATCAATACGTTTACATTTATTTTGGTATGTAGATGAGTGGTCAAATCCGGAAAACATATGCGTTACTATAACTACCGCCTATTGAATGTCAGAAAAATTCAAAATGGCCGAAATTCAAAGTGTCAAACTAAATGTCAGGCATTTGTCGGATTTTTACTGGAAACATCAGCACTTCCGGGGCCACGTCACACACAATCCGGTCCAGTCTTGTTGGGTTTTCGGCTCAAAATGAACTATTTTCACATGTTCTCTTTGCTTATTTTTGTTTAACGAATTTTCAACGTTTTTCTTGTCCGATTTTCATGAGATTTTCACTGAAAAACGTCAGGACACGTTTAGGTACACGATTACAGTATCCCTTCCTGTTTTCATTCGTTCTTCACCTCAATATGAACATTTTCCGTTTTTTTTCGTGCCTGTTTTTGTTTATCAAGTTTCCTTTCCCGAATTTGACATGATTACACACTATTTGCTTGTGATCTGATGCGTTTGTCACGTCGAAATTAAGTTTTTTCGTATTTTTTTGTTGTCCGTTTTGGTTCACCGAATTTTTCAAGTGTTCCTTATCTTGATTTTAATGCGGTTTTTCCACTGAAAAACATAGGAACACGTCTGACGACACGATTACACACTATCCGCTTTCGATTTGATGAATTTTCCATCTCCAATTAAGCGAATTTATTATAAGATAGTGGGTCAAAATGTGACATTTCTGTCATTAGTTTGTTGACTATCATTGACTATTTAAAATTGCGATTGCCATGGCTTCTGTATCACTCATTATTGCCAACTTAATATTTTCACCAACCACAGAACATTAACAAACTCCGTTTTGGTTTAGCGAATTTTCATAGTTTTCCTTGTCCGATTTTAATGCGGTTTTATTAATGAAAAACATCGGGGCACCTCTGAGTCCTCTGACGACAAGATTACATACTATCCGCTTCCGATTTTATGCATTTCCCACCTCTATTCGTATGTCAAAATGTGACATTTCGACCATTCAATAGTAATAATTTTGTTGATTATTCAAAATTGAGATTGCCATGGTTTCCATGACACTCATTATTGCCAACTTAATATTTTCACCAAGTCACAGAACAAACTCCGTATAGGGAGCGTGCACGCATAACCTCAAAGCCTAAAACAATTGAAGTCTGGGGGTTAAATAACAGTTGCTAACTAAAACCGGCAACATTGAAAAGTCAAAAATATTTGTCAGTTTTTCAGCGGGAATTTAAATTGAACAGTTTTTCGGATATTTTTATGAATTACACGCAAGTTTCAACTGCTTTCCGTTTTCTTATATATTTTTTAAGGTAAGCGTATAAAATTGTTGCTGAAACGATATAAAATAACAGTTAAATATCACACATTATACAAATTTCCTGAAGTTCAGTTGTATTCCCGATTTTTGCACCTTTTGCTTGTTTTCTGCGTTTATCTTCAAAATGCCCGACTAGTGTCTTGTTCTTGGATAGTTTTTAGAGGAAATAAGCTAAAAAATTGGAGAGTACATTCTCCCATATAAAACCACTAGATTGAGGTTAAATAACTGCCAAATAAAAATGCCACACAGCTATCCAGCGTTGCCAATTACATAGCAACTATCTTGGAAACGCTTGTTTAACCCCCAGACTTCAATTGTTTTAGACTTTTAGGTTATGCGTGCACCCTCCCTATTGGTTTACAAAATTTTCCAAGTCTTGTCCGATTTTAACGCAATTTTCTCAATAAAAAGCACCAGGACACCTCCGAGTGCTCTGACGATACGATTACACACTATCCGCTTCCGATTTCATGCATCTTCCACCTTCAAATTGAACGAATTTATGAGATCATACAATATAAAAATGTGACATTGTGACCATTCAAAGGAATAGTGATCATTTGTTGATTATTCAAAATTGCGATTGCCATGGTTTCCATGACACTCATTATTGCCAACTTAATATTTTCACCAACCACAGAACAAACTCCGTTTTGGTTTACCGAATTTTCATAGTTTCCCTTGTCCGATTTCAATGCGGTTTTTTTCAATGAAAAACATCGGGGCACCTCTTAGTATTCTGACGACACGATTACACACTATCCGTTTCCGATTCTACGCATTTCCCACCTCCAACGTTTTCACCAACCACAGAACAAACCCCGTTTTGATTTACGGAGTTGTTCAAGTTTTCCTTATCCGATTTTAATGCAGTTTTTTCAATGAAAAACATCGGAGCATGTCTTGATAATGCAGTGATAATTTGTTGATTATTCAATATTGCGGTTGCCATGGTATCTGTGACACTCATCATTGCCAACATAATTTCGTCGTTATCAACCACAGAACAAACTCTCCACGAAACGAAATGCAACGATTTCAGTGATTCTCTTTCAGGTGAGCACGTCGAGCATCGAGCGCAGCTCAGAGAGGGGCAGCCCTATGCCCGTCTACCACGTCGAAGTTTTGAGCACGGGCGATCCGCCCGCCGCGGGCAACGGCGGCGGCAAGGAGTGCTGCTCGTGGGCGGGCGGGCAGCCGAAATCTCTGCCCGGCGCCCTGCGTCGCGTCCAAATCGACAATCTGAACGAGCCGCTCGGCATCCAGATCAACTGCCCGGACGGCGGCGGCATCTTCGTGTCGACCGTCAACGAGAACAGCCTGGCCAGCCGCGTCGGCCTGCAGATCGGCGATCAGCTGCTCGAGGTGTGCGGCATCAACATGAGGAACGCCACGTACAATCTGGCGGCCAACGTGTTGAGGCAGTGCGGCAATTCCATCACGATGCTGGTGCAGTACAGCCCTGATAGTGAGTCGGTTTTTATTTGTTTATTTTATGTAAATCGAGTGTTGGTGACTCACTTATTTCTGACAGGTGTCAGTTAGATTTTTTAGTGAGAGGCGCACCTGTCACTCGGCATACCATACAAACGTCACGCCCGACACTCGTCATAATATTCAAAATGGACGGTATTACCACAGTATTGCCAACATCCGTAATTTCAAGAAAAGTCCTTAGACTCACGAATTATTCTGGATTGTAGTATTGGTTGCCTACTCAACGGACACGCTTTGTAAGAAATAAATTATTATTTTTAATTCATTTGTGACAAAACGTGTCTGTTACGTAGGCAACCAATACTACAATCCAGAATAATTCTTGGGCTTAGGGACTTTTCTTGAAATGACGGCGGATGTTTGCAATACTGTGGCAATACCCTCCATTTTGAATATTGTGACGAGTGTTTGGCAAGACCATTGTCGGGCGTGACGTTTGTATAGTATTTACGAGTGACAGGTGTGCCTCACTGAAATTTTTTATAATGGGCGATTTTTCGTGTGGCTGCCATCTTGGGAATAAATTTGATAGGTCTTCATAAAAACCAAACTGATTAGGTACTCGATGAAAACGAAAACTGCTGTCCTAGTTTCAAATAGGCGAGTTATGAAGCAGCTGTCAAATCTTCAAAATTCTATCGAAATCTATTGAAATTTGTAATGACGTTTTGCTTTGTACATCGGATTTCGGCTCCGCGCATGTCGGAATGTCCATGCGTTCGACTGACAATGACAATAACACAGAATACTATCCAGAAGTGACACTCGGCTTGCCGCCTTTGATCTTTTGGTGTCAAATATTCGAGACCTTGACCCGTAGGATTTTGTAGGGATATCTGTCATTTTCTGTGATTCGCGCAAAATGTGTATGTTTGGTTGCATAACTCCAAGGGGCAGACTTTTAATACTGTGAACTATGACAGCTATCTACCGTCAGAAGTTACATCCGCAAAATTATTATTAAGAAGTGTATTAATTATTCGGTGTTTGGTGGTGTGAAAAGCATGAAATTGTGGCAAACATAAATTATTTATTAATCAAGTCGTGTCACATGCGTCAAGTTGACGGAAATCCCTTCGAGTTTCGCGCGTGCGCATGTAAAATCCGCCTCGTCTAGAAGCCAGTTTGTCACTTCTGGATAGTATTCTGTGACAATAATCTGATTTTTCTAAGCATCCCAGTTTATGTCATTATTCTGTCATAGAGTACTACAGAACAGAGGGTGTTTGAAAAGTTTCCACTGTCCTTCAATATTTTGTGGCAACAACCAACTGCTCATTTTAGTTTGATTGATTTAGTAACAAAACCAAGACAAAACTAAATTAAATTACTCAGTAGTAAGTTCCACAGAGTTCTATACTGTTGAAATGAAACTAGCCGTGTTTTGACAAGACCGTTGGAATAACCGTTTAGTGTAGATGAGGAGATGTCATTTATTTTTGACAGATGTCAATTTAATTTTTCGAAATAGGTGATTTTTCGCGATAACTGCGTTTTGAAAACAGTCAACTGCTTATTTCATTCTTGGTTTGTTCGTGCAGCTCAAATATGGACTGTTTGCATACTGTCGATGACTGGTTACGGATATTTTAGTGCACAGAATCGACTTAGGAACCGGTCAGGAAGTGGTCAAACCCGCGTTTTTGGAAGCTAATCTGCCTATCATTTGCGCATGTTACGACAAACTTCTAATTCACACCGAAAAGTCCTGATTACTTGGACAGTTTGCAAACATTTAGAAATAGGTTTGTTCGTGCAGCAGTTTGTGACCGGTTTCTAGAATATGACAAGATTTCTGTAAGAAGACTGGACCGTCAGTCAGAAAGTAGTCAGAAAACAGTCCGTGCCTCTGTTACTTAGAACGGCTTCAATCTTGTACGCATGCGTCGTACTTTAGAAAACGGTCAAAAACGGCTGCACGAGCAAACCATTTGTTTGATTTAGTAGCAAACCCATGGCAAATTAGTAACGAAACTAAATTACTAATCTATAGGTTTGTTCGTGCTCCTCAAATGTGGACCTTTTGCAATCGCTTTGTAAACTGTCACTGATCGCTTTCGGATTTTTTAGTGCGCAGAATCGAGTTTGGAACCGGTCAGAAAATGGTCACAGTTGCGAAAACGCGTTTTTGGAAGCTAATCCCGGGGTATCATTTGCACATGTCAGAAACTACCATGTAATCCACGCCGAGAAGTCTTGACTGCCTACTTGGACAATTTGCTAACAGTTTGAAATTAGTCACAAATTTCTTGCAAAAACACCGGGCCGTCACTTAGAAAGTGGTCAGAATGCAGTCCGTGCCTCTGCTAAAACGAGTCCAAGCTTGCGAGTATATGCGTCGGACTTTGTGGACCGGTCCAAAACTATAAACCAAACAAACCTATAAAAAAAAAACGAACTGGGACCGGTTGCCAACAAATCACTAACTGTTTTTGGATATTTTAGTGCCTAGAATCGACCTTCGCTAAGTTTGGAATCGGTCATGAAATGGTCGAAGTAGCAAAAACGCGTTTTGCAAGCTAATCGGCGTATACTCGGGCTATTATCTGCGCATTCCACAAATCACTTCGACAGTTTGCGAGCAGTCAGAAACTAAGCAGAAAGTTCCTGCAAGAACACAGGACTGAAGGTCTCTGGTTACTTCGTCATTACAAAATTTGAACACATAATAGGTTTGTCCTTTCATCTCAAATGCCGACCGGTTTGGAACTAGTCATTGACTGGTTTCGGATATTTTGATAAGTTTGGGATCGGTCAGAAAGTGGTCAGAGTTGCAGAAAACCGTTTTTGGAAGGTAATTGAGCTACTCATTCACGCCGACATATCCTGACTACTTTGACAGTTTGCAAATATGTAGTTAGAACTTAATCACAAGTTTCCTGCAAGAACACAAAACCGTCCGTCAGAAAGTGGTCAGAAAACAGTCCGTGTTCCTACTAGAACTGCGCCAAGCTTGTGAGCATGCGTCGTTCTTTGTGGACCGGTCCAAAATTGTTGCACGAACAAACCTATAACAACCGAACTGCCTATACTTTATAAAAACGAAAACAGAAGAGCGTTTCTGAAATTCTTCCGGTGAAAACCATGGGGAGAGTAAAAGAAAGAAGCATATATGAGCTGAAATGTGTAACAGAGAGACATACTTTACCCTGGGGGACGCTCCACTCATTTTATGAACGCGTTTCAGCTGTCATTGTTTTAAAACAGACGAACGTTCATTTGGCAGCTGTCAAAATAAACAATTTTTCGCGGTTAACTTATGTACGATGCGTGGTTCAGGCCAATCAAACCGACCGTACGCGAATAAATGCCTCGACTATCTTGAATATATGTCAAAAAAAGTGAGGTTATGAGTCGCCTAAAACTCTAAAACCACAAATAACACGGTTTTTAACCGTTTTTCTCCCCAGAATACAACGAACTAGACGGATCCGGCTGTTGTTCCGAGTCGAGTTCGAACGGCGAAGAGGGCGACGGCGAGGCGACCCCCTGCAACTCGCCCAAAGAAGTCCGGAAAACGCATCCGCCCCACGTCGGGCTGCCGCAGCCGGGCGTCCTGATGCGGGCGACGCCGCCCGCCTCCTCCCTGCAGCGCCCCAGTGGCGGCGGGCCGAGGGACGACGACGAGCCGCGCTACCTGTACATCGAGACGCTGAAGACGTCGAATTTGGGCATCTCGCTGGTCGGCGGCAACGCGGCCGGCATTTTCATCCATTCCGTGCAGCCGGACTCGTTGGCCTATCACGCCGGCCTGAGGACGGGCGACCAGATCTTGGAGTACAACGGGAGCGATCTGAGGAACGCCACTGCGGAAGAGGCGGCGTACGAGTTGGCCAAGCCGGCGGATAAGGTCACCGTTTTGGCGCATTACAGGATTGACAGTGAGTAGAATTGGTTCGAATTTGTTGTATTCTGTGTGCATGCAAACCACGATTTTACTTCGGATTTTTCAATCATCCAGTTGGCATAAGTTATGTCTCTGTCACCTGTCACTGTCTATCTAATCTAATGGTTATAATGTGAGATAGAGAGATGATGCTAGGTCATAGGTAACTGGTTTGAAGAAGGAACTATGACTAGATTTTGACGTTTTGGTGACTTTTGCTTTGGTATCTTTCCTTATTGTAGATATCTATCTCAAATTACTGGAAATATTCAATTTCATTGTGGCGTTGTTTGGTTAGATCTGGTTAGTTCTCGGGCACGTGAATGGCGGAGTCCTTTCGGGGATAGCAATAGTCTAAAAAGAGGCAACTTGCTCTGCCTGTAGGGGATTTTCGTTGATTTTTCAGGTCAGCCATCTCTAGTTTTTTGGTGACAAAACTGTCAAATATAACTGAATCTTAACCTAACTTTCACAAAGTGTCATGACCCTCTTACACGATTTGACTTTTGGATTGTCAGGAATCAAAACCGAACTCAAGACTAGTTGCTTGATTGTTTAGCTGACACTTTTGTCACTAAGAAACCCAGTTGGTTATTCTGAAGTATAAACCGAAAATCCCCTACAGGCAGAGCATGTTGTCTCTCTCAAATAATTAAAGGACTCCGCCACTTACTTTCCATGGTTTCATAGGAATCTTTGCCTGGTGACTACTAGTGCCATCCATTGAAAAGTGGCGGAACTATCCATCCTGGTTACAAACCAATTTCTTATGTAGACAAATCTTTACGAATTCATGATTTGGATATCATTGACTTTTCAAAAGTAGCAGAATATCTGGCGTAGAGTGGACCACACAGTAAAGGTTATTATAAAAACCCATACTGGGAGGCTTAGATTGGAGATAAACCACGTTTACATTTTTTTCTAAAAGTGAAGGCCATCTTTTGGGAAAAAGGAACATGGTAACAAAATTAGAGAATGCCATCTATCGGAATTTCTTGAAACTGAAACAGGAGTCAATTTGAGTGGCGTCTCTATGATTATTTGATCACATTACGGAAACTGATTCTTACATGAGATTGTTCAACTACAGATTTTCCGGGTTGAGTAATTTGGAAATGGCCACTTATGTTTCAGAAAACGCCAATTGTAATTCCTATGAATCGTATGTATTTCAGAACTTGATAAGTGTATTTCAGTTTACCTATTGGTTATTCAGAAACGGTCACTTGTATTTTTGATTAGTCGTATTTCGGTTATGACCGTTTGTAATTCAGAAATAGTTAGATGTATTTCAGGAAGTGTAAATTGTAATTCAGCATTTTTCACTTTAGACAAATAAGTTGTCATCTGTAATTGTTATTCAGGAGGCCCTGAAATCAAAATCTACCTAACCATATACCCTGTGATCAATCCAGTTGCCATGAATTATTGTTTCTGTCACTGTCTATCTAATGGTTATAACGTGAGACAGAGAGATATGATCATACCTAAGCTAACTTTGCTGAAAAAGCGTTTGTACACACGTTACATGAACAGATTTTTCCATCATTAGGTTTTTCACGATGCTTTGATGAAATCAATGATGAAATATTGTGTTTATCTTCGTTCGTCTATTCCAAAGGTTCACAAAAACTGTTTTTAACAGTTACTTACTGGATTTTGAACTACAAAGATTTTCGCTTTCTGAATTTCAATTGACCATTTCTTAATTACTATTACTTAGACTGATTTTGAATGAAAACTCACAAATCTGAATTTGAAAGTGATGTTTTCTGAATTATTACGTTCTACAAATGTGAATAAAATAAAAATGATGTTACTAATTTGAACTTATCTGAACTACAATTGACGCCTTCTGAATTATATCTTCAAAAAGTGTAGGCAGATCTGATCTGAATCGAACAACGATTGTGGGACAGAGACATCAGAAAAGCTCTTCATGAAGGGAGGCTATGAACATCATTCTGTCTCATCTGAAAACGACTAAAAGGATAGAGACAGAAGGTTTCTTTCATGTCTCTGTAGAATCAAAATAAATGCAGGGGTTCCGATCTTTTTGGTACAAATGTCACAATTTTTTAGTGGTTTGTGTCTCGGGTGACTACTTTTCCTACTCGCGGAAAGATGTCGCTCGCATCACTTCGCGTTCACTGATTGGTGCATTTGTTCCCGCCTCGATTTTTCAAGCCAAACGCACCCGGAACATAACCTCACTTTCATTCGAATTATCCCAAAAAACCATAACAAAGACGATGAATCTCCTCCTTTCAGGATACAACGAGATCAAGGACAAACCGGGCGACTACCTGTACGTCCGCTGCGGCTTCGACCGCCCCGGCAACGACTCGACCGAACCGCCCCAACTCGCCTTCGCCAAAGACGACGTCCTCTACGTCGACAACACGATGTTCAACGGCGTCCCGGGCCAGTGGCGCGCGTGGCGCCTAGACGCCGAAGGCCGCCGTCAACAGTGCGGCGTCATACCCAGCAAATACAAAGTCGAAGAAGAACTCTTACTAAGAAGAGGCGCCGACCCAGACCAACAATCACAGACGTCCCCCTCCAATCGATCGGTAAGCGCCACCGTCTCCTCCGCGGCACGTCGCAGCTTCTTCCGGCGCAAAAAGCACCAACGTCACTCGAAAGAACTTGCGAGCTTTTGCAGTCTAGCAGGCCCTGGCTGGTACTCTGACGGTGGCTCCCTTCATGAAGAACCAGCCCCTCCTCCTGCCTATCAAAGGGTCGAAAGGTTACCGTTTCCAGAGTTTAGACCAGTTTTGGTGCTTGGTCCTTTGGCAGAATGCGTTGTCGATAAGTTAGCGGGTGATTTTCCCGACGAATTCGGGCGGGCTCCTGTAGAAACCCGACGTTGCTCCCAGGCGCAACTCGACAGGGAGTTGGCGGACGGCCATCTTGTCGAGTACAGGCGTAAGGGTAGCTGCTGGGAGTGCGTGACAGTGGCGGCCGTCAGGCAGGTGTCAAGGGCCCATTTGCATTGTATGCTAGATGTGGCTGCTTCTTCAGTCGAGCGGCTCCACAGGCACGAAATCTTCCCCGTGGTTTTATTGGTGAAGTTTAAGAGTCGTAAGCAGATCAGGGAGGTCAAGGATGCGGTCAGGTACAGTCTGGATAAGTTGAGTGACAAGGCGGCCAAGGAGATGTTCGAGCACGGGCATAAGCTGGAGGCGGAGTACAGGCACCTGGTGACGGCCGTTGTGGCGGCCGGGGCTAACGTGACGCACGTTTGTGCGCAGGTCAAGGCGGCCGTCGATGCGGAACACAGGAAGAGTCAGTGGGTTCCGGTCGGCTGATTGAGGTTTGAGTCGGTTTTGTACCCGGAAAATGCCTTGCGCTTTTAGTTTTTTAATGTCGATGTACCGGGTGATCCGATTTGATTATCGTGGAGAGGGAGGTTGTTCATTGGGGCGGGTGGTTGGAGGTTGACGGATCGTCTGTCACATTTGTGATTTTTTGAGATTCATGTTTCAAATGACAATAAATAACTTTCTTTGAGCTTGGGAGAAACTAAAACAAAGTCAATTAAATGCTTCTATCTCGATAGAATCAATTGATTACCGTGGTTTGGCGACTGACGGATAATCTGTCACTTTTGTGATGTATTTGAGGTTAAGTTTCAAATGACGATCAAAACTTTATTCGACTTCAAGAGGAACTGAAACAAAGTCGATTGGATATGGCATCTAACTCAATAGAATTCATTGATTAAAAAAACAAAGTAGGTCGTTTCTTGATTTGGTCGTTTGCTGACGGATGATCCGTCACTTTTGTGACTTTTGAGGTTCAGATTCAAATGACAATAAACTTTCTTTGGGCTTGAGAAACTAAAACAAAGTCTATTAAATGTCTCTAACTCAATAGGATTCATTGATTATGAAGGCAAGAGAGGTCATTTGGCAATTGACGGATCATCTGTCACATTTGTGACTTTTTTGAGGTTCAGTTTGAAATGAAAATCAACTTTCTTCGAGTTTGAGAGAAACTTAAGCACAGTCAACTCGACAGAGTCCATCGATTATAGTGGCGAGAAATGTCGTTACTTGATTTTGACGTTTGGCGATTGACGGATGATCCGTCACTTTTGTGACTTTTGTGGTTCAGATTCAAATGACAATAAACTTTCTTTGGGCTTGAGAGAAATCAGAACACAGTCAATTGAATTAATCGATTCAAGTGGCAAGAGATCGTTACTTGATTTGGTCATTTGACGATTGACAAATGATCTGTCACACTTTTGATTTTTGAAGGTTAGGTTGAATGACAAACATTTTTTTCGAGTTTGAGAAAAATGTAAACACAGTCAATTGCCAATGCCTCTAACTCAATAGAATTCATTGATTTTCATCGCAAGAGAGGTCATTTGGCAATTGACGGATCATCTGTCACATTTGTGACTTTTTTGAGGTTCAGTTTCAAATTACGATCAATTTTTTTCGAGATTGACATAAACAAAAACAAAGTCAATTAAATGCCTTTAACCCAATAGAATTCATTGGTTATCGTGTCAAGGAGGTCGGTACTTAATTCAGCGATTGACGGATAAAATGTCAGTTTTGTGACTTTTTGAGGTTCAGTTTCAAATGACAATAAACTTTCTTCCAGCTGAAGAGAAACAAAGACAAAGTCAATTAAATGCCTCTTACTCGATAAAATTTAATAATTATACTGGCAAGAGAGGTCGTTACTTGATTCGCTCGTTTGACGGATGATCTGTCATCTTTATGACTTTTGAGGTTAAGTTTTGAGTGACAATCAACTTCCTTTAAGCTTGAGAGAAACATAAACAAAGTCAATTAAATGCCATTAATTCAATTGAATTCATCTGTGAGAATAAAGTTTGATTGCCACCTGCCCGATAAATTCGATAATTATTGCTAAAACTCGCGGGAGGCGGTAATTTAATTCATTCGCTTTAATCGATGAATATGTTTGACAAACGACATTTTTTATTACGAAATTAACGAAAAAAAAAACGGAATTTCCTCATATTGCGCTGATTTTCAAATGGGATCGCTCGGTTTTATTATACAATCATGCAATTTGTAATCGATTTTTACTCAAATTTATTCAGTATTTTTTATCAAGTTTACTGTAAATAATGATATAATATTTAATCAAAATTATTTCTAAGGATTTATTACAATAAGATTTAAATTAATTAATTAATGGTAAATTGGTTGTATATTTATCCATCTCTGTGATGATTATTATTATTATTGTTATTTCTTACAAAGAAATAAAAACGAAACTTTTTAAATCGTCTTTTTATTCCTCATTCGTTTTTCTCGTTTATTTCCATCGTTAATGTCAAAGTTGCTGTGTGTTTCGTGGTGTGAATCGTCTGAAGTTAAGTCCGAAAATGCGTGGAATTGTGTACAAAGTCGTAATAAGTGATCGTCCGATAAATCGCGAGAAATCCACCAATCCATTAGTCGAGTTGTCCTATCAGGAGCTGCAATCTTTGGCCGTTTCATTGACGCTGCCCGCGACTCTAAAGGTTCCTTTTTACTTTTTCCTCCAGTAGAAACTTCGATTTCGTTATTTCCAGCACAAAATTTTATTGGCTTTGGTGATCGCGAAGACGACAAACCGAGAAGACGTCGTAGATGCCATCATTACCGACCACTTATTATCGGTGCAGAAAAATAAAATCGTGTCGTCATCCGAGAAGATGTTAAATAATGATTTGTCCGTGGAAACGGCAGAAATGTCTTTATTATCGGAGCAAGTGACGCTTTATCACATTATCAGCGATGATAATAATTGCTCGTCTTCCGGTTATGAAAGTTTTTCCACTAACGATAGCAACTTTTCGGATTTGAGCCAGCAGAATCTCCCATTTGGTGAGGATGATGAAGATGAAGCCTTCCAGAACGATCCAATCAGTTTCGAGCGATTTTTATCAGGTAATCTAGAGGTTGATGCCGATTTCCAACCTCAAAATGTGTCGGATCTTGTCAATATGGCTTTATTAGACATGTGAAATCGTTCGTAATTCATTTCGGACCAAAAGTATTCAAATTATAGATCATTTAGCTGTCAAAAGTATTCAAGTTTGATCAGTTATTAGCTGTGAAAAGTGTTGAAATTGAATCAGTCACCTGTCGAGGTATTCAAATTGAATCAGTTATTAGCTGTCAAAAGTATTCAAGTTAAATCAGTTATTTATTATCTGTCAAAAGTTTCAATTTAAATCAGTTATCTGTCAAAGTATTCAAATTAAATCAGTTATTAGCTATCAAAAGTATTCAAATTAAGTCACTTAGCTGTCAAAGTATTTAAATTGAATCAGTTAGCTGTCAAAGTATTCAAATTGAATCAGTTATTATCTGTCAAAAGTATTAAAATTAAATCAGTTATCTGTCAAAGTATTCAAATCAAATCAGTTATTAGCTGTCAAAAGTATTCAAATTAAGTCACTTAGCTGTCAAAGTATTTAAATGAAATCAGTTAGCTGTCAAAATACGTTAAATAATTTGAGATCAAGTTTTCGAAGTGCTGCCATCATGAGTGAATAACTGTAAAAATACTGCCAACTCCAATTCTAGCTGTAATTATACTGCTAATTTGATTCGAACATAAATTTAATTGCTACGTCATATTTATTATTACTTGTTTAGATTAGACTTAAGTATCGTTATTTGTTGTATTTTTAGACTAAGTGTTATTTATAAAAAAGAAGCGTTGAATTTATTATTCTTGTTGGGTCCTCTGGGAAAGAAATGATGAAAAGTGATCGCACTCAATTTGATTGCCCCTCATCATCATTATAACATCGTAGTCTATCTAGTAGGTAAGTGAAGTAAAAGCTCCGCAAGTGGCCAATTGAGACCGATTTATAAGTGATTGCGTATACCGCCGAATGCATTATTCATAAAATTCTTTGAACTTGTTGCTTGCGAAGATCGATTTTCTACCAATTTCCATTATTCAGGAACAACAATAAGAAAATAATCAACCAAATTTATTCCGCATACCCAAGTGTTATACCCCAGTATTAAGTATTATTAGTACAATTATGAATGTATTATAATTATCGTGGTTGTTTTATGAAGGTAATTGTGAATTTTCTCAATAAAATGGCGCACGTTTTGTCTTTGTTATCGTTTATTAACAGCGTTTTCCATTCTTGTTGTGCATTTTCCTCGGTCTGTGGGAAATCCCGGGTGGTTTTCCCGACAGTACCTGTGTTGGGAAGGGATTGTTGTACACAAAGCAATTTGTCCGGGTTATGACATCACTTTTTTGACCCGCTATCATCAATCATAACCTTTAGACGCGACTTTTGATAACAATAATCGTCCTCGCCTGTAAAATTCAAACGACTTTATCTTATTTCTTCATCCCTTGTAATATTCGCGGATTATAACATTCATTATACACTGTTTTCATCAAGTCTGAGCACCACGTGACGTACTGAAAGTATGCAACCAAACTTGCATCATTATAACACGTATAACAAGTTGCCTAACTAATGGTCCCGTGATGCTGGTATATTACGATTGGGAATTATGATAAAATTGTGGATAAAATTCAAGTTCTCTCCTGGGTGAAGGGGGGAATGTAAAGGATAATCCTCTAGCATTTTCTTGTGTCATTTTACAGAGTTGTTAGTTACATTTTACCTCACGGGTGGAGTTTTCAGCACTTTGTAGAAAAGATATAAATGAAATGATACCTTCCAAAGCAAGAGTTAGGTGTCGACTTTAGTGGAGCGACAGACAGGGCAATATCCCTCGACTTGGCGACACTTGCAATAAAAATAACGGGTAAAAACGGACGACCACCCTAAATTGATCCGTCCCAAGAGACGAAATAAGACCCGGGAAAAGGACTTTATAACTCAATCTCAGAATATCCCATTTTTTAACAACTAATACTCACACTACTAGTTTTTTTTTTACATTTCCATATTATCAAACTGAATACCTACGTAAAACCTAACGACTTGAGTGCCCGTATTAATTTTATTGAAGGAGAACTTTAGTTTTAGTGTTATTTACACCTGATCTCGTTTAAGCCGAGCGCCGGTCCTAATTGGTAAACTTGTATCGAGTCGCTTTAGATTATACCCGTAACATTGAGGGTCGTTTCCACCCTAATATCCACCCCTGGAATGCCGATGAAACTATCGTCGTCATTATCACTACACGCTACACTGGGCAATACACCTAACGAAACATAATAACAATATTCCGAGCATCTGCGATTAGAGATAAGAGAAGAGTTTCACATAATTTCTGGGCGAAATTCCGCTGGGAATATTACAAAACGAGTCAGTAAAGTGCCATTTTTAGCACGAGTGGGAATTTTCGAATATCTCCACAAATGGGATTAAATTTCCCATGAATAATGTCCCAATTTTAAAGTAGTCGAGGTACAATTTTTGAAAAATTTATTCTCTCCAGAGAAACGCCACCGGCTCCTCCAAGACGTAATTTACTTACGTAAACGACATAAAGAAGGTAAATACCCAGTTTGATACGACCCGCCGGCATCGGTATACATAAATCTAGGGCGGTGAGGTGAAATTCACGAATAGAAATGAGATCGTAAATCTGTGAGTTTACGCGGGGAGTTTTCCCTCTCGCCCCGGGAAAACGAAGACGAGCCCCCACACTGATGTACACGAGTTTCGGTCCGTTTTACTCACTGCAGGAGCGGCGGCGGCTCCATATAGGGTATTAAAGCTTAGAAAAGGGCGGAAGGGCCGCGTTGCCGGTGCAGGAATCGGGAGCATGTTGGTGGGTATAGCTTGAAAGAGAAATAAGGAGGACGGAAGAAGAACGGGGAGGAATCAGGAAAAGGAGGCATCTGGATGCACGATGATGAGGAAGGAAACGAATCTTATTCTCCCTTTTTACCCCAATCTAAGGTTATTCTTGTAAAGGGGGCTATTCAACGTTTTGGCAGGAGTTAGGATCGAGTTTCACGTTTCACGTTTGCCATATTGCCGCTATTTCACTTTCGCTACCTGTTATTTCACCACATTTTACCCAACATCAATTGAGTAAAATTGGATAATCTGAAATAATGGTGAATATGGAAAAGTAGTCATCAATGAGAAAAAACTGTTGTCTAGAATCTTAGGTAAGTACCTCATATAGAATCAGTAAATTTAAATTCAATGGTAGAATTTAAAGTGTAGTGAATGTGAAAAAAGGATGAGTATGGATTAGTGAATAATGCAGAATAGTAATGAATGTGAAATAGGGATAAATATGAAATAGTGAAGAATATGGAATAGCAGCGAATGTGAAATAGGGATGAGTATGGAATAGTAAAGAATATGTAATAGGGATGAGTTTGAAATAGTAAAGAATGTAGGATACCAATAAATGTGAAATAGGGATGAATATGAAATAGTGAGGAATATGCAATAGTAGTTAATGTGAAATAGGGATGAGTTTGAAATAGTGAAGAATGTAGAAGACCAATAAATGTGAAATAGGGATGAGTATGGAATAGTGAAGAATGTGGAATAGTAGTGGCTGTGAAATAGGGACAAATATGAAATGGTGAAAAATATGCAATAGTAGTGAACGTTGAATAGGAATGAGTTTGAAATAGTGAAGAATGTAGAAGACCAATAAATATGAAATAGGGATGAATATGGAATTGTGAATAATGTGGAGAAGCAATAAATGTGAAATAGGGATGATGAGTATATGGAATAGTGAAGATTGTGGAATAGTAGTGGCTGTGAAATAGCGACAAATATGGATTAGTGGAGAATATGCAATAATAGCAAATGTGAAATAGGAATGAATATGGAATAGTAGTGATTGTCGAATAGGGACGAGTATGAAATAGTGAACAGTATGAAATAGTGAACAATGTGAAATAGTAGTGAATCTGAAATGGGTATGGAATAGTGAAGAATGTGCAATAGCAGTAAATGTGAAATAGGGATGAATATGGAATAGTAGCAAGAATGAAATAGTGGAGAATGTGGACTAGTACTGATTGTCAAATAGGGACGAGTTTGAAATAGTGAAGAATGTGGAATAGTAGTGAATGTGAAATCGGGATGGATATGAAATAGTGATGAATGTGGTATGGTATAGTGAATGAATATGGAATATTAGTGAATTTTATAGGGATAAATATGGAATAGTAGTGAATGTGAAATTGGGATGAGTATGAAATAGTGATTAATGTTGGATGGCAATAAATGTGAAATAGAGATTAATATGGAATAATGAAGAATGTGGACTAGTACTGATTGTCAAATAGGGACGAGTTTGAAATAGTGAAGAATGTGGAATAGTAGTGAATGTGAAATCGGGATGGATATGAAATAGTGATGAATGTGGTATGGTATAGTGAATGAATATAGAATATTAGTGAATTTTATAGGGATAAATATGGAATAGTAGTGAATGTGAAATTGGGATGAGTATGAAATAGTGATTAATGTTGGATGGCAATAAATGTGAAATAGAGATTAATATGGAATAATGAAGAATATGAAATAGCAGTGATTGTCAAATAGAGACAAGTATGAAATAGTGAACAATGTGGAATAGTAGTGAATCTGAAATAGGGAAGAATATGGAATAGTAGCAAATGTGAAATAGGGATGAATATGGAATAGTAGTGACTGTCAAATAGGGACGAGTTTCAAATAGTGAAGAATGTGGAATACTAAGCATAGTGAATGTGAGATAGGGATGAGTATAGAATGATGAAGAATATGCAATAGCAGTGAATGTGAAATAGGGAAGAATATGGATTAGTAGTGAATGTGGAATAGTGAACAATATCAAATAGTGAAGAATGTAGAATAGTGAATGTAAAATAGGGATGAATATTGAATAGTGAAAAATGTGGAATAGCAATAAATGTGAAATTCTAGTGAATGAATATGCGAAGGGTGGCAAATGAAGGATTCGATTTAACGTGGTTTTGTGACATTTCATCGAGAAATACGTAAGAATTTTCTTTCGCTTCACATTAACCCCGTGCAAAAGTAAATGGGGCACATAACGTCGGAGACTTTACACCGGAGAAGATAGGAAATCAGGAGACGGGGCATTCCGGCGGCGCCTCCGCCATTATTTCACCGGCATAAAATCGTACACAAATATCATCGAGGGCACTTAAAGCGACCGCATTTAAAGAGTGCTGCACGGCGCTCCTGCGGCATTAAACCGCGCGCCCCGTCTCGTTCAGCCGCGATAGCGAATTAATTGCCCCGAGAGTTTCATGCAAATCCACGAGAAATAAAAATATTTACCTGCAACAACGAAATACAGGTGAGTTTGCACTCTTTCTGTCTGCAGTTTTCTAAAATAGTAAATTTTTAAACATTTGGAATTTCCACCCCTAGTAATACCAAATCTAGTACCTATAGGTAATATTTCTTCCCTTGGGGAAAAAGTACTTGTATTCTACTTTTTTTGGAATCAGTAGGGAATATTTAGAAAATGTGTTCAATTTATATTCAGACATATAACAATCAGTAGATGGCGCTATAGTCTATATGTCGCTGGCGTTGTATGCTTTCATAGCTATAAATGCGTGTTTAACTGGTTGCATAACATGTTTTTTTATTGCTGCAAACACCAAAAATCGGTTAAAATTACACAAAATATAAAGTCATGTCAGGTCATCTACCTACACAATGTTCGCCTGAAATGTGCTGAAAAGATATGTCGATCACTTTGCATGTTTTGTCCAATTCTAATATTCCAAAATCAATATGTTTAAGAAATATTTTTGTATTTTTCAGCGGCAGGACCGAAATTCGCTCATTCATGAACCTTTTTTCCTTATCTTACCGAGAGAAATTCACCCTTAAAAAACGTTTGCAATTATGAAACACGGCGTACTTCACCCTAGCAGTAATTCGGGGTGAATTATTTCGGGTCGGGTCGCTATAATTATTCTAAAGTCTGAAGGACTCCCACTAAAGGGTTAGTTTACATTTGCAATCAGTCGCCATAACCGAATTGAATATTGATGAGAAATTCCTCCAACTCGAATAATATTGTCACGAAATTATCGATTTCGACCGATCCGAGCGCCGATATCGACTGAATTATCACATCACAGTCACGCTGATTTCACCCCATTTTTTGGCCATTTTACGTCGTCGACGTTATTTGACAAAAAAATCACCAAGTAGATAACGTCATAATTCTGACCAAAATATGACGTTACAGGTATTACTAGATCGCATTTAGACGTCACAGACAATAGGTGGCGCTACCAATTATATCTCGCTATCTTTGACTGAGATCTTCCGAATGAAGCTGATATTCTGCCAAATACAATTTGGATTCTTTCTTGGTCATGATGACCTCATCTACAGTCACAAGGATTATGATCAATTACTTTTTGGCCAACTAGGTGTGAAACTTCAGATTTCTAGATACAAACACTGTCTATTTAGGCAATGGTACAAACAACAAAAATATATTCAACACAACACAATAAGTAGAGTAAAGATTTCAAATTAGGTGATTTAATGGTCTCAAAATGACATTAAAATCACGTTAAAATGATGTAAAATGACTTAAAAATGAGTTTCAAATGACGTTAAAATGACATAAAATGCTGTTAAAATGACGTTAAATGATGTTAAAGTGACTTGAAAATGAGTTTCAAATGACGTTAAAATGATGTTAAAATGACCTAATATGATGTTAAAATGACGTTCAAATGATGTAAAATGACTTGAAAATGAGTTTCAAATGACATTAAAATGATGTTAAAATGACGTAAAATGATGTTAAAATTACTTAAAAATGACGTTAAATGATGTTAAAATGACTTTAAAACGACTTCAAAATGATGTCGTAGGATGACGTTGGACTGTGACATTAGGCTGTGATATTTACGTCAAAAACACGGTAGAAATGATATTCCGACGACCAGAAATTGACTTGATTTTTACTTGTCTGTGCTGCCTGGGCGAAAAACCGTCAGTGATCACGAATGGGACGCACGTACTCCAGGGGGGTCCTAGGGCTTTTCGGGCCCTTTGACGTATTTCGGAGGGTCAGGAGCGCACGCGGCGTCTCTCGCCTCTTTTCCGAGAGGACGAGCACGCATCTGGCGCTTTTCAAACGATCCGAGAGCTTCGAATTCGGCGGACCATTCTCAGTCAGTGGCGATAGAGACGTCGCCGCGGACGTCCTCGCTCTCCCGCCGGGAAAAATCAAAGACGCACGTGCATCCTCCGGAAAAATCGCGAAACTGGACCGGTCAGTGGCGTCCGTCCGTCGCCGGGGGATTAAAAATTATGGAAGTGCGGTGATCGTTCCGTCGGACTTTTTTCCGAAAAATTATTAAGGTGAGTAACTGAAGAAATTCCCTCATAAGTATGAAATAAGGTAGAAATTCTCGACGCGAATGATCCATAATTCATCGATCGATATAAATGCGACGATTTCCTTTAACAGCTCGGCGTCGGTCATTAGATCTGTGTCACTCTTTTTCAACTCATTTATTCATCATATCGACGAGAATTATTTATAATAATAATCGATCTTATTTTCACCGAGATACAATTTCGAATATTCGGATAGACGGGTTGATAATTTTTTAATTGATGATGATGGTTTTTATTACGCTTTCAGGTAAAAGTCGTAAATTATAAACTAATGAAAATGCGATAGCCATCTCGTCCACCGCATCACGATAAACTTATTTATTGCGATTTGATTTACAATCTGGTCTTTTCTCTCCTCTCGAGGGGAAAATCTTCCAAAATGAGCCCCCTTTCTCCTGTTGTTTGTACTAAAAGTACTAAAACTAAAGACTCGACGCGATTCGGAAACTTTAGTAAAATCTGCCTAATATAGCAGAAGGGAAGTTTAAAGTTAAACCCGGAACTTATGAAATTTCTGGATCCCTAATTCGCGATATTGATTATGATAAAATCGGCCTGATAACCTCCACAACAAGAGACCAAGAAATATTTATTATTATAATACCGTGAATTCCTGTATAAAGTAACCGTAACTTTGTAGCGAAGAACTAAATTTTGAAGTTTTAGTGACTTTTGCCTTGTAACACTAACTTTTTACCCTGTGAGTTGGGCTTTTAAAAGTTGGGTTAATTAGCTATTTTTCCTGTCATTTTTTAATAAATTTGAATTTGCACTTATTCCAAAGTATTCAGCCCTTTGTTCAATGAAATAACTTCATCTTTATATTTTCTGCTTTATTAAAATTCAAATATCGCTGAAAAAAAACACCGAAATTTTTCCGGAATAATTCTGTGCCTGTAGTTAATTTTTGTATTATTTTCTACTTCCCTGTAATGCCTTTTCTTTTATTGTGCTGTTTTACCTTGTTTTATTCAGGAAATTTCAAAATTATGAGAAATTACAGGCAGATAAGCTTTGTAATGAGGAACTAACTAGGAATTTAGAGTTGTTAGGTTTTGTCATGGTTTTGTTACTAAATTAATCAAAAATATTAAACTTCAGAAAATATTAGAATTTGACATGGATTGTCATTTAAATCCTTGCCAAAGTTAACTAATTTTCTAGTAATTTTCAAATATCCTTAATAAATCAAGATAAAAAACACAATGAAAGAAAATGCACATCACTACATCACTGCATTACAAGGAAGTAGAAAATAATGGAAAAATTAAATTACAGGCGCTTGTCGCATAATTTTTCCGGATAAACTTGAGAAAAAGTTGAGGAGAAATGTTACAACAGAATTTGAACTTCCAGAAAACAGAAAAATATAGAGATGAAGCTATTTCATTGAATAATAAGGACTGGATACTTTCGAATAGGTGAACATTCAAAGATATTCAAAAATGACAGGAAAAATAGCTTAACCCATGCTTAACCCAACTTTTAAAACCCCATCTCACAGCAAAATTCAGGGTAAAAAGTCAATGTTACAAAGCAAAAGTCACTAAAACTTCAAAATCTAGTTCCTCACTACAAAGTTACGACTAGTATATGTTGTTCTAGTCTACCTCAATCTAAAATTTTCCGAAATTTCAAATTTTTGCAATGTTGATGAATTTAGTAACAAAACCTTGTCAAAACCCATCAACTATCAAATTGCTAGTTATTGTTCCTCCTTTAGTCCCCAGTCCCTGTAATCGGTTCGCTTTATTCAGTTTGCACTGTATTCCGGTACATGACATTTTATTCAATTTTCCTGGGCGTCTCGCATTACTTTTGCTCGAATTCGACTGCAAATTGTGCAAAATCTCGAATATCGTTCGCGATGGGAATTTTCACGCCGGCCGATCTTCAGATCGTCCGATTAACTCGAATCACTTTTACAAGAAAAAACGTCCTCATCCACCGATAGAATTTTAATGACAGAAAACAGGAAACGCACATAAAATCAGTTTCCTCTCACGGCCATTCCGACCGATGGAAATTAAATAAATAAGGTCTACTTTGGGACTTTTATGGCTCATCTTTTTGTTTGCCCCGGCCGATGCGAGCCGCGCACGTAAAAATACGAGAGGTCCTCTCGAATTCCGCTCCATTATGTCGTTTTTTCCTCCTCGATAATGCACACACTTACCATTACCATTAGCCGCTGATGTGGTTCACAATTATTTTAACATGTGTAAAACTCGATGTTGTATGTATACCCACCTTAATTACTTTTGACCGTAAAAAATCGACGTGAACTTTTATGGGTTTATAATAACGCGATAGTACCGTAATAATTATTATAATAAATATCCGAAATAGGAAAAAGTGTTCAGATTTTTTTTCCCAAAGATAATTCGGCGTATACTTATCATCTTATAATTGGTTCAGCCGGTGTTCATTAACGATACGCAGATAAAATACGAATTTTAAAACCATCGTCTTTATAAATATTACCTTTAATAATAACCAGGTCGCGGGTATCTTGATTATACGCCTTCACGAAATTTTCGAACGGGGATAAAATCGTCAGCAATAAACTTTGCGTTTTTATTTCTCCGGAATTCTGTCGAATGGCGCCATTATAAAATCTCGACCTTTTTCTCGGACTAATTATTAATTAGCGGTCGCATAGTGATATTTTCTATGCGATAATCTGTCGGGACCATCTGAGCGTTATTAACACGAAAACTCATATCAGGAAATATCACCGTCACCATCGGCAACTCGAAAAATAGCCTTCGTATTTAAATTGAGACGTAGGTACACTTTTTTTCTCCTGTTTGATAATTCCGGATGGCCGGTGAATGAATGTCGCCTGAACTGAATGGAAATGCGCATTCCATTAACAACCAGAGAACGATCTTTCCTGCAATGCGCCGTACATCATTATATGCAAATATTCCCGAGAGAGAACGAGAATTTACTCCACGCGATTTTATTATCTGTTTAAATTGGTAATGGCGAACTGAATAGTGATTTAGTTTTGTTAGGTTTTCTCATGGTTTTGTCACTAAATCAATGAAAATCAATAATAATATAAATAGTTTGCTGCTGTCCGAGGGGTTGACCATTTGGTAATTTTCGTGTACATCCTCTAATGATTTTTTTGTAATTTTAGTAATTTTTCTGTAATTTTAGTAATTTTTCTAGTAATCCCAGTAATTTTATTAATTTTCTAGCAGTTATTCAAGATTTTCTTTGTAATTTTGATGTTGTTTTTAGTGCTTTTTAGTAGTTTTTGGTAATTTTTCTGTAATTTTAGTAATTTTTCATCACTTTTTCAGGAATTTTCTATTTGTAATTTTAGTACCTTTAGTCATCTTTTAGCAATTTTCTAGTAAGGAAAAAAAAATCTAGTGATCTCAATTATTTTTCGTCTTTTTAGTATTTTTTTTAGTGATTCGAGTAATTTTGTAGTAATATTAGTATTTTTAGTAGGTAGTTTTTGGTATTTTTTCTGTAATTTTAGTAATTTTTCTACTAATCTCAGTAATATTTGATTAATTTTAGTAATTTTTTGCATTTCGCAGCTTTTTTCGTACCTTCAGTAATTTTGTTAGTAATTCCCAGTAATTTTCATAGTAATTTTTGTAATTGGTGTACAAGATTTCTGTAGTTTTAGTGATTTTTAGTGGTTTTTGCTACTTTTTCTGTAACTTTACTAATTTTTCTAGTAATCCCAGTAATTTTGGTAATTTTTTTGCAGTTATATAAGATTTTCTTTGTAATTTTGGTAATGTTTTTTTTAGTAGTTTTTAGTAGTTTTTGGTAATTTTTCTGCAATTTCAGGAATTTCCAGTAATTTTTCAGCACTTTTTTCAGGAAATTTTTTATTTGAAATTTTAGTGGTTTTAGTCATTTTTTAGTAATTTTTTAGTACATTAAAAAAATTCTAGTAATCTCAATATGTTTTTCGTCATTTTAGTAATTTTTTTAGTATTTCTAGTAATTTTCTAGTAATCTTAGTATTTTTTAGTACGTAGTTTCTGATATTTTTTTTGTAATATTAGTAATTATTCTATTAATCTCAGTAATATTTTAATAATTTTAGTAATTTCTCGGCAGTTTTTAGGTTTTTTCGTAATTTTAGTAATTTTTTTAGTAATTCCCAGTAATTTTCTTAGTAATTTTTGTAATTGGTGTACAAGATTTTTGGAGTGGTCTACCCCTCGCTGTTGCCACAAGATATTGAACGTCAGACATTGATTGTCACTTAAATTTTTGCCAGAGTAAACTTATTAATTGGAACATTGGTTCACTGCTGATGCTGTTCAATATTGAGATATTGCAGAAAGTCATAATGAAGAAAAGTTTAGGGGATAGTGTGTAATCGTGTACCTAGACTTACTCTTATGTTTTTTAGTGAAAATAGTACAGAAATCGGGCAAGAAAACCGTTCAAAATTCGGTAACCGAAAATGTCTAACGAGAAACATGTAAAAATAGTTCATTTTGAACCGAAAAACTCCTCAAAACTGGAGCGAGTTTTGTGTTATGTGCCCCAATGTTTTCAGTGAAAACTGCATAAAAATCCGAAATCTAAATAGATTTGAATTGCTCAGTGTATTTTGGCAGGAGTTATTAACAAAACCGCTAGATGGCGTTGGTAACGGCATTCTGCAAGGTCTTGACCGAAATGACTTGTATGCGCGCCATCTGTGGATTTTCTCGAGAAATTATGCCAACACCTCAAAGGTCCGTCCGTTCCGAGATTTCGCGATTTCCAATGCAAATTCCGTTCCGGGTTTTCCATCATTTAGTCGGACGACGCGTCCATCACGGAATCCATCCATCAGGCCCTGAAGATATCGCGATTTTCCGTATTTTCCTCGGCATTTTCTCCCGTTTCTGGTTCGGATTCGGCTCGGGGGGGCGATTTATGCGTTTCGAGAGCGAAACCGAGGCCGAAAACGAGGCCGAAACGCCGAACCGAGAGCGAGGGTGCGAGAATTAAAAACTTTTACTTTACTTCACACGCGCGCAGAGGGAAAAAGAACTCGGTCCGCATTTCCGACACCCCGAAGAGGAGGCGAAAAAACGACCTCTCTTCTGCCGTCACTGCCATTATCAGGCTCGCCCTCCCTCCCGCACTTTTTCCGGATTCGTCAATTAGCTGCAGCGGGAGATGTCGTAAAAAACTCGAAAGTTTGGCGAATTGTCACTTTAAAGTATTTCCACTGAAACTGGAAAAATAAATTCAACCCCCCCATTGTGTCGTGTGCCGTTTTAGCCGGAATTAATATAGCGAGTGCCCGCGGAAAAAGGATGCTGCTTAATTGAAACCGCTATGGAAACCGGAAATATTGAAATTTGCAGAGTGGATTTAAATAAATCAAATCCGAACCGAAATAAAATTCACATTTTGATAACCAGTATCATGTAGATCCAGAGAGGGAAGTAAATCTAACGACTTTTAAGAGGGGGATTCGAAAGCAGTAGTTATTGAAATCTCCGCAAGGAATGCTAGTAGTAGTACGCCAATTTTATTATTTTATTTAGTAGTTGCTGTGAAGAAGATTTCTACCAGTTTCTAGTACTTCTAGTCGTGGGTAGATGGAGCAAAATATCACTTTAGTAGTTGTAAACACATAAATCTGGCAACATGGTGAGATAATGGTATTTGATTATCAAATTCAAAAACTTCACCATGGTTATATTTTTGGAGTGATTATGAATACTTGAAGTTAATACAGATTTACATTTTTTCTGGCGACATCTATTTTAGACTCGCTGAACTACGTTTTTCTACAATGGTTCGTAACAAAACTTAATTTCTTCGACGCCGTTTTGAGAAACCGGCTGATAACATATTGAAAATTTGCATCAAACTAATTTAAGCTAAAATTACTAACCTTTGAAGACTATTAATTTGGGAATTCATTATAGGTTATTATATCTACTGAATAAGGTAATTTGAGTAGTTTTGGTGATACGTTTGAGAAAAAACATCATGTTGCTAAAATGTTCATATCTTCCTTAATCAAGGAATTTAATCTTTCTTAAGATATTCATTGTATTCTACACAAATGTATCTTCTCGCTGCCATCAAATTTTATTACGAACTTTGTACACTAAGCGTCAATGAAATCGGGACACCTCGATTAGCTGCGCCGGATGCAGGCAACCAAACATACATCAAATGTTAGTGCCAGCGTGAACGGGCTCTGCCACAGGCGCCTGGATATTTGCTGATATCTCAAAAATATGTGACAATGTCAAACTATTCACTTGAGTTTTGTGACAAAAATCGAGTAAAAACTGTTTCTTTACAAATAATTCACGGAAAATCGAGTTCATTTTAGTGATCTTTGTGTTGATGAGTGCTGGACAATATGAAGGATTCCATCACAAGTCCATACTTATGGTGTGTATGTTTGCAAGATACTGGGAAATAACAGTGCTCATATGTCCTCATATTGTAAAAATAAAGAGCAGTTATTATTTCAACATTAAATTTGTTCGTAGTATTTATTTTATAATGGTAACATTTTGGTTGCTCTTATATGTGTTGCCGAAGCTGTTTTTGGTGCAGATATTGGTGTCTTCTGATCTGGTTGCTGCCGGATCCTAATGCTTTTTTGAATAACACTAATTTTTGCCATCAATCACAATACAATCACAGTTGAAGCACTCAAGCACTCATCGACACAAATATTACTATTAACGCACGCTAATATATCCATGAATTAATTGGAAATAAACACTTTTTAATCGATTTTTTCCACAAAACTCAAGTGAAAAGGTCGATATTTTGACAAATTTTTGAGCTGTCAGAACATATCCAGTCGGCTTTGCCAAAGTCCGTTCACGCCAGCACACAAATTGGTGTATGATCGGTTGCCTACATATCGGCGCAGCTACTCGAGGTGTCCCGATTTCATTGACGCTTAGTGTACTGTTCACCCTGAAATCAATCTAGAAAATCAGCGATTATTCGCCATTTTTCTGAATCCCCTCTTGAACGATTGAACCGTATTGGCATGTGTTTTGGAAAAAACCATGAGATGGCGCTGCTCACAAAACGCTGACAGCCTGTCATTCATACGTCAAAACTGTCAAATATTTTGCTCGACTAAGTTTAGGTTTGGGAGGGCGTCGTCCGGGCTCTCTATTGTCTATTTATGAATTATTAATTGTCTTATCGGTAAAAAATTAATTTGAATAATACAACGGCTTACTCATAACCCGTGCCTACATTATGTAGATCTAAAATAAATAGAGGGAAGGGAAAAAAGAGTGGGAACCCGTGAAGAAAGTGAAGAGAGGCGACGTTTACAAAGACCCACATTGTATAATAATAAATCATTATCGTGAGATGACGTTACGGAATTTCCAGCCATCGGGGGTCCGAAAATCTCTATAAAATAAAAGCGATGAGTAGACAAATTGCCAACACGGAACAGATAGAGACAAAAAGGTTACACGTTTTTTTTTCTTCGGACAACTACCGCAACTGGATATTAGGTACACGAATAATAGTCGTTAGGGCCCTGGGGCTCTCGACATGATTTCTCTGAGCGTTAATAAAATTACGCACACACGAGTCGCTTTTGTTGAAACTGTCCGAATTAAATTTGGAAACTAAAACGTCCCTCTGCAAACAATTCTCGGTCTTGATTATCGTTCCTATTCGGCCCTTATTATTAATCAAGTGTTGTTCGTTTGCCGTAGAAATTAGTGGCACGGAATAATTCGAGTAAAAAGCGTCCACTTAATTGAAACTTCACTTATAATGTAAGGTCTTTTTGTTTTCGTCAGAGATTTACATGGCACGGAATATTCGCGCTTTTTCCACCGCCAGTCACCCGGCCAACCAACAAGCAAAAGAGGGATGATAGAATAAAAATGCAAAATAGACGACAAATTCTGCGGGGAAATTGCGCTTTCATGGGTGCGCGTTCCCAGATAAAGACGAAAAGTGCAAATTGAATACCCATTCACCCCTTCAGTTCTAATAATCAACCCCGACCGGGGATCAGTCGAAAATTCGAGACTCTGCCGGGAAATCACCTTCTCGCTCCTCGGGGGATTCCAATTTAATTCGGTCTCGATTCGGTTTCTCGAAAGACCCGTTAGAATCCGTTCCGAAACAATAAAAATCCGTGGATAAGTATTAAAAATGCGACCGGATCAACATTTTAGCACCGCGTCTACGAAAAAAACGACCATTAATTGACTAATTAAGAATCGTCATAAAAGTTCGATCAAACAAGCACTTGAGAGAGGCGAGTTTTAACGAAGTCGTACCACAGAAACGGCTTTTAAAAAATGCGCAAAGCACTAGATTAGATCTTATGGATGTAACATTTACATATATTTATTCATTCAGTTAATGTTCGTGAAAATATGGAAAATCATCGAATCCGTTTAGTTCTGTTTCATTTATTTACACAGGAAGTACCATCTGGAAGCTTTGCGTCAATTATTTAAGAGGGGGATTCAGAAAAACTTGGAATAATCACTGATTTTCTAGATTCATTTCAGGGTGAACAGTACAAAGCTCGTGATAAAATTTGATGGCAGCGAGAAGATACATTTGTGTAGAATACAATGAATATGTTAAGAAAGATTCAATCTCTCGATTGAGGAAGATATGAACATTTCAGCGACGTGATGTTTTTTCACAAACATATCACCAAAACTCCTCAAATCATCTTATTCAGGAGATATAATGACCAATAATGAATTCCCAAATTATTAGTCTTCAAAGATTAGTAATTGAGCTTAAATCAGTTTGATGTAAATTTTCAATATGTATCAGCTGGTTTCTCAACATGGCGTCGAAGAAATTGAGTTTTGTTACGAACCATTGTAGAAAAACGTAGTTCAGCGAGTCTGAAATAGATGTCGCCAGGAAAAATGTAAATCTGTATCAACTTCAAGTATTCATAATCACTCCAAAAATATAACCATGGTGACGTTTTTGAATTTGATAATCAAATACCATTATCTCACAATGTTGCCAGATTTATGTGTTTACAACTATTAAAGTGATATTTTGCTCCATCTACCCACGACTAGAAGTACTAGAAACTGGTAGAAATCTTCTTCACAACAACTACTAAATAAAATAATAAAATTGGCGTACTACTACCTACTAGCATTCCTTGCGGAGATTTTAATAACTATACTGGCTTTCGAATACTCACCCCTCTTAATATTGGTCAAAATATGGAAAACCATCGAATCCGTTTAGTTCTGTTTTATTCATTTGCACAGGAAGAACCATCCGGAAGCTTTGCGTCAATTATTTAAGGAGCTTGCGAAATGCTAGGAAACCTTCCGGTTGGAGGTATAATAATTCGTAAATAATTGAGGTGGAATTAGGGCTTTTTCGGTGGAGGTCTTCATTTAAAACCGTTTTTGTCAGACAACGACGAGAGAATGCGCTCCTAAGTGACGGGGAAACCGAGTTTTTCCTCCGGTTTTTTCTCCGCCCGCGTTCGGGGAGTCCATTAGCTCCGTTCGATCGGGCAAAAGAATGAAAATATGGCGCTTATGCGGGTTTAATTTGGCCGCAGATCAAGTATTTCCGTTATTTCCGTGAACATCATGCACGCGTATCTCACGGACCGATTTGTCGTAATCGCATAAAACTCGGCGGAATTGGCAACGGCGATGACAACGGCGGAATCTAAATTAGCCTAAATTCCGGCTCCTTTTTTTTATTCGTCTTAGGCGTATAATAACGTCAAACGGGGAGGCGCGCGATTATAATTGGATTTTTCGGGCGCTCTATTTTCGGGCGGAGAAAAGCCGCTCTCGGTTTATCGACGGAGATCATCCGTACAGTTTCTTCAGCGCCGGGGCGAAGTCGACGGGACCGCACGACTTTCTTATATGCCGGCTGGTGTTTCGAAATTTGCAAGTCCAAGTCGAAAGCTCCCCGGAGAGCTTCCGCACACGTTCACGTGGATGGCTGAAATACGGCGGTATTATTCTTTTATTGCCGAAAATTTTGCCACGTAAAGAGAAATCGCCATTTTTGGGGTATACATTTGACCCGAATTGGGCTTCAATGTTCCTTTGAAATTATTCTTTGAAAACGTACAAATGCAGGATGTAGGAATTCACTCTTCAAGGTTCACCCTCATGCAAAAAGAAAAACAGTTCTTAGAAACCGAAAGTTCAAGTCCCCTCTTTTTGTTGAATTTCATGGTTATGGTAATGTCAAAGTTGACAGCTTTAATGAAAGTGCTGATCATAACCTCACATCTATCATTTTAGAAGTTTTATCGCATATGTTTTGAGAAATGTTTTGGACTAACATTAAAAAATCACCAATATCGACGCAATTTGGGAAAACTTCTGTTTATCGATCATCAAAGACCTAAGTATGCAAAAATTGAAGATCTTAAGTCGAGCAGTTTTGTGAATCAAAATACAACACGAAAAATGTTTTCACGACTTTATCACTGCAGAATTGGGATTAATGAGTATTTTCTTTCTGTGTTCTTTCGACTGATATCTTTCAACTAGAAAGTAGTTTCTTGTGATTGAAATTTGGAATATAAAACAGCAATACTTGGATATTTCTAGAGAGTACAATAAAAGAGTGGTCTCGCGGTATACAAAAAGTATTGAAGCGTCCAAATTACCCTCGAAAATAGATGGCGGATCTAAGGCCATCTATAGTCGAGGGCAATGAAGCTCAATTCGGGAGATAACTGTTTTACCTACTTGGAGAAATCTGGCAACGTTGCGAGATGTGCGGCTATCTATCTCACTCACACACATTGCGCGACGATCGCGGCTCTGAAATAGTGGCACGCTGCGTTGCCAGATTTAGACGATTTCTTTGGTACTATGATGGGGGACTCTCAAGGGGACTCCCCGAATCGCTCGTCGGAATAATAATTCAATGAAGTAGGCAAGACATTTTTCCTCTCTGTTAAAACCGAGGTTAAAACATGGTATTTATAAGCAGATTAACTTTCTAGTTAGGAACTAACAGGGACTTGGGAGTTGTTAGGTTTTCTCATTGAATTTGAACTTTCAGGCCCAGTATTTTCACCTATGGTTAACCCCTAGATTAGCTAACTGTAACTTTGAATGTGAGCTTTTATTATTCATTTTGTTACAGTCAAAGGTTCCAGTTAGCTAACTGGAGGTTAACCATAGGTGGAAATACTGGGCATAAGAAAGCAGATAATATAGTTATTTAATCGAACATAGGACAGGATACTTTCAGATAGGTGAAAATTCTAAGTTATTAAAAAATTACAGAAAAAATACCTAACCCAACTTTTAAAAGCCCAACTCACAGCCAATTTCGGGGCAAAAAGTCAGTGTTACAAAGCAAAAGTCACTAAAACATCAAAATCTAGTTCTTCACTAAAAAGTTACGACTATTATACGAACATGTTTCACGATTTCTTATGCAGATTTTCCTATACCTTCTCTCGGATATTTGTGACCACGGTCAGAACTGTCAAATCGTTGATGCGTCTACTGCCAACTTAAACTTTTCACCGAAAGAAAAGCACCCCATCATTGTCAAAACAAGCGGAAATTCTGCAGTTTTATGGGTGATCCCTTGAAATTTTCGGCCGAAAGTCGAGCTAGAGCAGCCGTTTCCTGTATCTGGCACTTTCGGGGGTTATCAAACTCCCCCGGTTCGCCGCCTCCACCTCCATATCGGTGTGCGGTTTCGCCCCGAAAGCCGTAAAATAAATCTTTTGATTTAGTAGATATCAGTTAGTCTCTCGCTGCTGGCGGTTAACGTTTAATGCGTATGTGCGTGCTTTTATATCTGCACATAAATGTTCATTCTCATCCGTGGATTTTATTTTACAACCATCCCTGCGCGAAACCAATCGATTCCTCTCGTGTCGATGATGATGATGGCAAAAGGATCGCCGATTATTGTCCTCTCTGCGGTTTTCCCTCCTCATTGCTCGCATTATGCTGCTAATGGGCCTGCAGTTGCACTCAATTACGATCTTTAATTGGACCATTCTCGGGTTCATCGCGTGTTATTTTCAAGCCATTCCGGGCGAATCGCTCGCCGGTCGACGACGTTTTACCCTGTTATCATTTTTAGAAACAAAGCGAATTTCTCCGCTTCCCGTTCGCCATAAATTGCGGATGATTGATGCATGTCGCAATCGGCTGATTAGGCTGAATTATGTCGCGTCTAACAGTCGGCGGATTAACGATTCGAACCTGAAAGGTATAAATTCCGGCCGGAGATAAAGAAATAATAACGCTCGGAGACGGCGGCCTGGATTCCCTCCGATTTTCTTCTATAAACTCATTTATTTACCCGAGCGACATAAAAATAATCGATCCGATGGGAATAAATTTCGTGTCGCAATTTCCACATTTAACTCGCTCCTCTCGGATATAACAAGGGACGTGACAAAATGAGTGGAAAAAATCGAAATAAATTTCCGTAAAAATTGGGACACGCCAAACGACACAACAACAGCCAGAGCGATAACTTCTTCCGTGTTGCGAGTTTTTAATAAAATCACGGCGCGCCTCTCTTTTGCAAGTGTCTTGGCACTTGCATCTGGAAGTTTTCGGAGTTTAATTTAGGCAACATCCGGTCTTTTACATCGCGACTTTCCGGACTCGAGACAAATTACTAAAACCCCAAAAAAATCACCCATACATTTTAAACTTGCAAGCGATTTTGTCACAAAATCCAACTAGAGAATACAAAGCATCAAAAATACTCTATCATTGATGAATTTGCAAAAAATTTTGAGTATTCTGTGGTCTGTGGTGAATATTGAAAATGTCGTCAATTTTCTTCGGTAATCCTGGGCAACTCCAAAAATTCACTCGATTTTTATTTCTTAAGAATTAATGAATTTTTCCGACGCCCACATTGTAAAGTGTCACTTTTCATAACAATCGAGGTGCCTGACAAGTCACTGATTTTCAAGCGGTTGCATAATGAATCTGGTGATTTCATTATGCAACTTGGTAATTTCATTATCGCACAGGTCCATGATTCCACTAAATCTAAGCATGAAAATCGATTTCAAATTGTTACAGTCATCATTTTTATTGTTGATTCATTCATGTTGATCCCTTAGTTGGTTCAAATCGTTAGATTTTTGTTTTTATGAAAATTTAGGTTGGCAATTCCAGACTTCAAAATTAACTATGTCAGTTGTCAGTTTTCTTTCTTTTATATTTATGAGTTTTTGCAAGTAATATTGGTGTTAAATATAAATAATCCCACTCGTGCGAAATATTGCACTTTTCTGGCACGTTGCGTAATCTACTATTAGTGGTAAATCTCAAAAATTCATTTTTGTTATAAACTTTTTACACAATTTTAAATTGCCATCAATGACTCTTTCACGAAATGCAATATTCGAATACAAATTTGTAGAAATACTTTATTGTCAACTTTAAGCTTAATTAAAATTTGTCAAATTTTGGTTCAGTTCTACTTTTTAGTCAATTTCCCACTTTATTCCGTCATAATTCTTAATGAAATACTTGAACACCTAAAATATATGAGATATGAGATGCAAATTTGGAGATATCTGAGGATTTTTATTACTTTGAGGTTTTATGTGCTTTCATCATAAAAATTAGAGGAAATGTCATGTTAAATTTGTAGGTGTCTCTCACTAATATATCAAATTCCCTAATAAACGAGTTGAAATAATGTGTTCAAATCTAGTGAAGAGTTCGGAAAAAATTTGTCATGTTATCAACTTTATTATTAAACTTTGTGATTCTTTCACTGATTCTATCAAGTGAACCTTCTAGCTTTATTTTTCAATGGAATTTCGAGCGATTTTTCAAACATAGTGGATGCAAGATGCCACTTTTCGAAATTTCCATGATAAGAGTGCCTAAAAAACTTTGATTAATAATCATTCATATCATCAATCACCGTTTCAGAGATTTCTTTATTTAGTACCTCGTTTAATTTTTAAGAGTCTTATGTCTCGAAGGGAGTGCGTATAAAGGGCGCGTGATTCTCATCCCTCGCCGGCGATATCCCGCCGCGCTTTGATCTTTCAAGACTCGCCCTTCACTCGAGTGACGCTATATCGCGTTCTAGGGCTTTAATTTCGCTTATAAACGGACCGAAATTGCGCCTCTCTCTTTCGCGATATGACGTACCGCGTAAAACCGGGGTTAATTCGTGCCCGGATTTAACAAAACCACCCTCCGATGGGACACACGTCCCGAAATTAATAGATTTTCCACGTTTTTTCTACCCCCCGATCGTGACAAATACGAGAGCGATAACGACGTGCTTCGGTTCGCGTTTTCAAAATGATTAGGGAATTTTTATTGAGGAATTTAAGTTGGTACACGTCACAGTCCCCGGCCTGGAAGTGACAGGTGGCAGCTCTGTGACAGGTCGTTTCGCTCTGTTTTATTCTTTTACCCTGATTTCGAACTCTGTACTCACAACAGAACATGACGAATACGAAAAATTAGTTGTTTCCGAGCTTCCAATCCAAAATATTCGGAAATTTCTAAAAGTGAGGTTAGAGTTTGCCGATATGTCAACTTGTAAATTTAGTTACTTTCGTCGTTTCGCTCCATTTCCTTTGCTCCTAAACGGAATGTCTATTAAGTCGGTGCTATCGGCATCCTCGACTGTTCGACGTGCGAAAAAAGTTTTCAATATCTTTAAGGGTGCCGAGGGAGCGTTCGAAATAATCTCCCGCATTTTTTTCCCGGTAAAAGTTCGAACGAACTGATCTGACCTAAGCTTTTTCACCCCGAAACCTGACGAATTTTTTCCGTCGATGGTGGTGCCCCCAGTATCACGACCCCGGAAAGTTGCCAAAACAACAACATAAAAAAATCGTTGGGTTTTGGGGGGTGGGAGGGGGAGAACTCTACGTGATTTCACTTAACGCAGTGTATCGCATCGGGAGGGAGTCAGTGATTTTTCCACATAAATTAGACAAGGTCCATAAACTCGCAAGGCTGTGATGCAGACACTGGGCTTTTCCAGTGTTGTAAATTTATCGATTCTACGGAAAAATTGCGCTTTTCCACCTGGAGTCTATTAAGTAATTAGGTCAGTAGTTCGTCTGTGATTGGCCCGTTCCCTGACGTTGACCAATAGAGAGAATGCACGCACACAGTCTTAAACAATTGAAGATTGGGGGTTAAATAACAGTAATTGCTACGTAAAACCGGCAACTGTGGAAAATTTCTGTCAGTTTTTAAGTAGAAATTTCAATCCAACAGTTTTCCGGATATTTTTTAGGTAAGGGTATAAAATTTGAGCTTAAACGATATAAAATAACAGTTATAAGTTATAATATCACACAATACATAAATTTCTTCAAGTTCAGTTGTATCTTCAACCTTTTGATTGCTTACTGCTTTTTATCTTTACAATGTCTGACTGGTGCTTCTGGTTTTGGGATAAATTTAAGAGGAAATAAGCTAAAAAATTGGGGAGAGTAATCTCAAGTAAAAAACTGTTAAAAATGAGGTTAAGTAACTGCCAAATGGAAAATGTCACTCAGCTATACAGCGTTGCCAATTACATAGCAACCCTAGTAGCACCAAATATTGTTTAAATATTGATTTAACATTGATCTTAGATTCATATGTTGAAAAACTAATAATACCTAAGATCGATATTCCAAAAATATTCTGTTTAAAATATATAAATATCAACTTAAAGTCAACATTTCATAAATATTGAACTTGTGTTGACACTAAATCTTGAAACAAAACATTGCCTAAATATAACATAAATGTTGAAAGTTGCATATTGTGGAGATAAATGTCTAAAGAACATATAAAAAACAATGTCGAGTATACATCACTTCGCCAAGATTTATTTAATATTGATTTAAAATGGCAAAATATATGTTACAACTGGAATATTGAAGAGATATTTCTGAAACCATATGAATAAAAAAATTATCATGAAACGTATATTCAACATTCAAGTAAGTTCTTCATTGATATATTGAATTTGAAATATTTTTCAAATATACATCTTCTGACATTTTAATTAGCTCATTTTAAAGTATCATTATTAGTATTATTATTATCACTATTAAATCATGACAAAGTGCCATCAATTGGAAAACGTAAATGATTTATGGAATATTTGAAAAATGTGTTTAATTAATATAGAGACAAAACAAACAGTAGATGGCGCTATAGTTATATGTCGCTGACGTTGTATGCTTTCATTGCTTTAAAAGCGTGCTTTTAAAAAAATTAAAATATGTCACCGAAACGGGTGGACAATAGGCCATAATGACTCTGGAAACATCTACCAAAGGCCCAAAACTATTGGGTCGTTGTGCACTGGTTGTGTGAGACATTATGCAAAAGTGGACCTAAACGATGGTACCTTTTAACCGTTTATATTAATATTTTATATCCATATTGAATAAATATATGTTCAGAAATATATCAATTCAAATGCTATTAAGATATTATACTATAATATTCTTAAAATGTTATGACGACAATATTTAAGAAATGTTCGTTTACGTTGAAAAATAAAGTTGCCAGTATATGGTATCACTCTATATGATATGTCGTTTCATCGTATGGATAAGTTACATTCAAAATGTTTAACAAACGTTTGTGTGCTACTAGGGAAACGGTTATTTAACCTCCGAACTTCAATTGTTTCCGACTTTTAGGTTGTGTTCACCCTCCCTATCGCAGGATGTATTCACTCGCACAATATTCTGATTAATCATCGTGATAATTGCGTTTTGAAGTAATCTGAATTCATCATCTGAGACAAAACTTTTAACGGTTTTGAAATATTGTGCGTGAAATTGCCTGCGAAATTTATTTTCCGGTCGGGGATGGAAATTTTCGCTCGTCTCGGTCTCGTTATCTCATATTGAATAAAATTAATAACTTAGGAAATTCATATCGTGTCATGGGGCGACGATATTATCATTATATGACATTGGCGCGGTCTATTTGCGCTTAAATTTTTTCGCGAAATTGGGAAAACTTTTACGAGGACTCTTCCACTCTCGTATATACGAACCGAATATCGTTCGCTTATAAGAAGAGGCAATTTCTGGGCGGATATAAATGTAGCTTTAAATTTCCCTCAACAGGTTTTTTTCGCGGAGAATATATACAATCGTGCGAAATCGTTATAACAGTCCGGTTTTTCGGGGGGTGGGTAATATAAAAAACGTAAAGGTCCCTCAAGGTTTCGTTTAAGTGCTCGCCTCCTTAAAAACGGGAGTCCTTTTCTCGAATGAGCTCGCGAGGAATCGATAAATTTTATCCGAATTGTGAATAAAAAAAACCGAGGAGTATATTCGGCACGTATGTTACGCCGCTGATGAAATAACGCCCCATAAATCTGGTAAAGGCTAAGGGGGTTGTAAAGTCTGCGAGAAATGCGACACACATGTTGCAGAAGATAAAAAATCGCTCTTTTTTCGGGATTTATTAAATCATACCTGTTGACACTGTGCCATCCAGAAAAGATTTCGAAACGGAAAGGGGCTCGAGATTCGCAATTTGAATTTTAAACTTTTTTCCGTGTCGACTCGAGTGCAAATCAGAATATAAATTAAGCGGAACGCGGAAGGGGCGCTTTTGATATTTAAACTCCGTTCGCTTTTGTAGTGATCGACGAACTGATTGGGACTTTTTTTTCTTGGGCTTCGTTATTGATGGGTAAATGGAAAATAGGGTGGAATTCATCAAAATCTGGTATAGGGAATGAAATTTACATTTTGTCGTCGATTGCCATTTAAATTGCTGCGAGATGAACAAAATTTTCATATTCCAGCGATTTTACATGAAAATCCAGGTCGTCATTTCGATACCCTGTTGCAAATGCCAAATAGAGGCCAATCATAGAAATGTATAAAGTTCTATTGGTTTCAATATGAGTATTTCCTACTGTATCCTTTGCTGCAGTTCTTCAATTGTGTAAAGCCTGAAAGTATTCAAAATCTTCAGTCCATTTAATGATGGACACAAATCATCAAAATATTCAAAAACTGGCGCCACTGGTGACTTTGACACAAATGTCACTAAAAGTATCTTAAAACCGACCAATATTCCTAAATATGTATAACAAGTTGCCTAACTCATGGTCACATGGTGTCTGGGCATTAATGCAAAACTCTATGAATGGAATTTCCAACAGGGAAGCGAATTTTTGAAAACTTGTGATAAACCTTCCGGGAGTTACCGTTGCAAATTAACAGAGTCGAGGAAAGCGAGTAAGCCATAAATTCCGAGTCCATCTGGAAATAGCCACCACCCGAATAAATCTGGTCTTGGTTGTGTTATCCACCCCGAATATACCGTCTACTCCTAGCTACTCGTATATTGCGGACTGTATTAAATTATTACGCTCCTCAGGATCTGAATACATCATCCTTTCAGATACGTTGGCCTGTCGGATATGGCGGAATCCTCTCAAGGATTACGATACACCTGCGGAATGGGACGAGAGGAACTCGCAATTTCTCGAGCCGCACAACCGGAATACGTTACGGCACTGCTCAATATAGCAATATAGTAGAGAGTACAAAGAAATTACCCTCGAAAATCGATGGCGGATTTAAGGCCATCTATGGTCGAGGGCAGTGAAGCTTCAATCGGAAGAAAACTGTTTTACCTATGAGAATAAATCTGGCAACGTCGCGAGCTGTGCGGCTATCTATCTCACTCACACACATTGTGCGACGATTGCGGCTCTGAAATAGTGGCACGCTGCGTTGTCAGATTTAGGAGAATCCTTTGGTACTATGATGGGGGACTCCCAAGGGGACTCCCCGAATCGCACGTAGAAGTAATAATTCGATGAAGTAGACAACACATTTTTTCTCTCTGGTAAATCATGGGTTTTACAAACATGTTCCACGTTTTCCCATGCATTGGGCATTCTATCTCATACCTCCTCTCCGACAATAGGGAAAAATAAACCGAATGAAAGCCAGTCGCCGTACATCCGCTAGCAGTTGTAAGTCACGTTTTTCGCAATGTCTAATGTAAATTGGGGTGGCGAGCAAGAAGTAAAGTTGAAGCGATTTATCGTCCTTGCAGGACCGTCCCGGGGGTGGAAGGGGCCGAACTAAAACCCCGAAACTGAACTAAAACTAGAGTGGTCGTAAAATTGTCTCTTCTCCGTTTTCCGGGCGAAGTGCCCCCCACCTTATACAAACACGATCCGGGGTTGAGGGAGGTTGATGAAATAAAGGCGACTACTGCGATATATGCCCCCCGGAAAGAGTAGACTTTTCGTCGGTTATATTCGTTCTTTTTTTGGGTTATTAGAGAGTTATCGAATTATTTCGGGCCATCGCGTACGCCGGGCGAAAGGCCCGAGGACTGCGGTTTTGTGTGACCGCTTTTTTCGAACCGCGGATCTCTTCACGCCATCAGCGGTTAGAGTTGATGGATGACGCACGAATTTCTAACTGAAAAAGGCGAACGGTAATCTCCAGGAAGTCCACCGTATTTTCATTGAGATGATTGCGTTTTGGCGCCGTCGTCTCGAGAAACGTATTTCGATTCTGCGATCTGGGTGCTATAGAAACCTGTAAGAGTGTACGTCATTTCTGTCTCGAAGTGATACAAGAAATGTTTGCCTTTTTTATCCTAAGCTTTCTGCAATGAACTTCGACATTGCTTGTTGAATGATGGATTTGGGGTTTGAAATTTAGGTTAGATCGGTTGTTCTCACTAATGGAATAATGTTGAATTTTTTCTTGTTTATGGATATTTTTTGGAAGATTCCTATGTTCCACAGTTTGAGAAATCTAGTCTATTAGTATCCATTTAAATTACTTTCAAATCATTCAATGAACATTTTCTAGATGTAGGTAGTATATGTAGTTTAATAGCAACTTTCGTTCAGTACTTTGGCTGCAGTGAATTATAGCACTGATGATAGTCATTTATTGCTATGAGTGTTTTAAAACGTTCTTTACCCATTTTTATCCAAAATCATTTGAATTTTTACAAAAAATTACTGTAATTTTTACTATTTTTAATATTTAATTTCTGACTCTTTATTTCACTAATGAATGAAATCAGAGAGAAGGTAAAAGAGGAGTGCTCACTGCATAGGAAATCGTGAAACATGTTAGTAAATACCATGTTTCAACAGCTAGGCAAAAATGTGTTGTCTATTTCACTGAATTATTATTTCGACGTGCGATTCGGGGAGTCCCCTTAGGAGTCCACCATCATAGTACCAAGGAATTCGTCTAAATCTGGCAACGCAGCGTGCCACTATTTCAGAGCCGCAATCGTCGCGCAATGTGTGTAAGTGAGATAGATAGCCGCACATCTCGCAACGTGACAGACTTCTCCACGTGGGTAAAACAGTTTTCTTCACATTGAAGCTTCATTGCCCTTGACTACAGATGGCCTTAGATTCGCCATCTATTTTCAAGGATAATTTGGACGTTTCAATACTTTGTATACGGTGAGACCTCTCTTTCTTTGTACTCTCTGTAAATACAGTGGTTCAAAGTGTTTTCTTTTCGTTTGAACAACGTGTCTCTCAACTCAACTTGTTTCAAATGACTTGTTCATTAATTTAAAATTCTATCTTCTTCTGTAACTACAACGTAAATGAGAGATTTAAGTACTGAAAATTAAAGCCAAACTTCCCTTTAAAAAGCCCGCATATTCAAACAAAAATCCACGGTTCTTCAGGAAATGAATTCCTTCATATTCCACGATTTGTTAATTATCAGACCGATCCAATCAAGCAGGAGAAAATCGTCGAAACAATAATTCGAGAGACGATCGTTTTTATCCGGGGTCCCCGGACGGAAATCCGGAAACGGCAGTCGTATCTCATGTTCCGGTCCCGGAGAGAGATATACGGATAGAGCGAAAGGACCAAATTTATTATTCGCCCGTGATTTATGCGGTCGACGAGACGTGTTCGCCCCCTTCACTGCATTTCTCCCTTTGATTCCGACGTGTGTGTGTTTGCAGACGGAATCGCGATAATGTGGACGACTTTTCGATAAGCGGTCAGCATGGTGTCGAAGAGCGGCAGCAACCACCACCGCGGACAGATGGCGCTGGAGCAGCCGAGCTGGTCGAGTCCTTCGGCGAGTCCGTCGCCGCCGCCGCCGCCCCTGCCGCCCCCGGTGGCGGCGAGGTGGGCGCGGACCGAGCAGAGCAGCGGGGAGTCCTGCCCGCACTGTAGAGGGCGGCTCGCCTCCCTGCCCACGAGGACCACCTCGTTGAGCAGCTACTCCGGGTGCAATAAAGGTAAATGGAGTTCATTATTAGAATGGTTATGGAGGTTGTTTTTTATGCATTTCTATACTTTGTACTAGATTTTGACGTTTTGGTGACTCTTGTACGAAATTTGGAAATTAAGGGCACCAGTTGTATAGTTTATTAAATTCAGGCATTATGTGAATGTGGAGTTTTATCTCTGAATTTTAATTTTGATTTCATCTTTGAATCCAGAAGTCAGACTGGAAATTTGGCGTTTGGACTAAATTTAGACTTTGAACTTCGAATTCAGTCTTTTATCTCTAAATTTACACTTCGCTCCATTCAGGATTCAGAGTTTGAATTTCTTATCCATACTTTTAACTCTCTGCAATCAGTTTTTAAGGTCAGCCAGTTTCAGAACCATCTATTGAAACGCAGTTCAATTACAGATAAAGTTTGACTTTGAGGGCCATTCAAAAGACCGTTAAAGTTTGGTGTATTTCATAATCATATGTAGTAGAACTTTATTAGTTAAGAGGTTCATTTTCTCTTCTTTGTACGGAGACATAAAAAAATCTTTCATAAAGGGAGGCTATGACTCTCATTCTCTCTCTATCCTTTTAGTAGTTTTCAGATGAGACAGAACGATTATCATAGCCTCCCTTTATGAAGGATTTTTTTGATGTCACTGTACTATAGACACAGTATAATTCGAGGTATAGTACATTAGGAATTCTTTGGGTATTCTCGGGTTTTCTTGGGAATTATTTGAGAATTCTCGGGTGTTCTTAGTACCTAAGAGAATTTGAGAATTTTCTGGTCTTCTCGAGAATTCGTTGGGTATTCTCGAGTATTCCAAAAAAATGTTTGGGTATTCTCGGGAAGTTTTGGAAGTTCTCGGGTATTCTTAGTTTTTCTTTGAGAATTTTCTGGTCTGCTCAGGAATTTTTTTGGTATTCTCCGGAATTTTTGGAAGTTCTCAGGTATTCTTAGAAATTCTTTGAGATTTTTCTGGTCTTTTCAGGAATTTGTTGGGTATTATCGGGTATTCAACGGAATTT